>VCRD01000275.1:258583-368232 GCA_006783055.1 Trinorchestia longiramus
AGCTTCGTTTATATAGTGTAAAGTTTCGTTTAGACCAGAGTGTGAAGCTTCGTTTAGACCAAAGTGTGAAGCTTCATTTAGACCAAAGTGTGAAGCTTCGTTTATATAGTGTGAAGCTTCGTTTAGACCAAAGTGTGAAGCTTCGTTTTGACCAAAGTGTGAAGCTTCGTTTTGACCAAAGTGTGAAGCTTCGTTTTGACCAAAGTGTGAAGCCTCGTTTTGACCAAAGTGTGAAGTTTCGTTTAGAGTTTAGACCAAAGTGTGAAGTTTCATTTAGACCAAAGGGTAAAGCTTCGTTTCGACTAGAGTGAAGCTTCGTTTAGACCAACGTGTGGAGCTTCGTTTGGACCAGAGTGAGAAGTTTCGTTTAAATCAGAGTGTGAAGCTCCGTTTAGACCAGAGTGTGAAGCTTCGTTTAGACCAAAGTGTGAAACTTCGTTTATATAGTGTGAAGCTTCGTTTACACTATACGAGTAGTGCAGAGCAGCGTGGGGATGTCACTGTCTAGTGCTGCAGACGTGGTGTCGTGTATCTGTATGCCAGCATCGTGGCCGAGGATCTATCACTCGCGCTTGTTGTCAGAGCTTCGTGTTCTGTGAGCTGGCTCTAAATGAAAGCCTCTTGTTTCTGAAGCATTCAAAGGCACTCTCTTCGGAATTGGCACAAGCCAAATAATGCTCTAATTGGAGTTGATCTTCTTTGCTTTGCTCGAGTTGGGTTGCTTTCCATTCCGGATTCGAGTCTTTGAAGTCATTCTATGTTTCAAAACAAGTTTACTTCACTTCTGTATTTGTGTGGGTTTTTGAAGTTAGAATCTCAGTGTGTAAGGAATTTTACGTACTCGAAAACTGATTCCATTGGAAAAATTATTGCAACTTGTCTATCGATATTTACTTTCATGGGTGTTGGGTGTTAAATGAACGAACGAACAAAACAAAATGAAAGGGATTTTTGTTCCAATGACAATTTCTTTTGTAGTAAAACTATTTCTAGTAATTTCCAAGTGTTGGAGTTAAAAAATCTCCAGCATAGGCTCATGTTTCATTTCCAATAGTGACTTATCTGCATCTTAATATTGATTATTTTTAGCCTCAGTAGTTGACCTCATTCAGCCTCAATAGTCACGTCACTCAGCCTCAGTAGTGACCTCACTTAGTTTTAATAGTTGACCTCAATTATCCTCAGTAGTTGACCTCACTTAGTTTCAGTAGTTCACCTCACTTAGTTTCAGTAGTTCACCTCACTTAGCCTCAGTAGTTGACCTCACTTAGCCTCAGTAGTTGACCTCACTTAGTTTCAGCAGTTGACCTCACTCAGTCTCAGTAGAAACAAAAGAATAGAATAGAATAGAATAGAATGAGGCTATAGGAACGAGCCTTCTGGCCCATTCTTGGGTCGGATAATTACTTCGATAATTATTCAGTTGTTTACCCAAGTCCCATGCCATATTTATAGCCGCGTCAACCATGTCAGCAGCGGGATTCGAACCCGGGTCTTCCCGCTCGCAAGCAGATTTGCTCACCAGTCGACCAAGCTGGTGATACCAGTCGACCAAGCTGGTGATTTGACCAAGCTGGTGATGAACTTCACTTCAATCGCTACTTCAATCGCTCTAGAACTTGTCTATCCCTCTGTAGCTGAGCAGGGCGAAGGTAGAAGGCATGAGCACCATCATACAGGTTGACCTAAAAATCATCGAACCTATTAATCATCGAAGTTGATTACTATTATCTATTCGTACCTAACGGGCAGAAAAAAGGCACTTTGTTCTACACTAAAATAAAAAGTAATAAAACAAAACCTAGTAAGACTAAGAAAGTATGTTACATACAAAATAGAAAAATCAAAGTGCGAAAGATGTTTTGTACTCAAAAAGAATTGCAACTCAAAATGACGAGGTACAGCACGGAACAACGAACAAGAATATTGAAAAGTTATCTCAAACATGCTGGATGTTTAGTTGCAGCACAGATTGAATTTATGGGAACATCAACGAATCTCAATCAGTGTTTAACATGAAAGCTGAATTACACATGCATTTTATACTGTTTTCGGTGTGCGAGAGCGTTCTATATCAACTGCAGTCTCACACTAAATTAATCTTGAAATTTTTGCAATAATGCAATGTCTGGTAGGACTTGTTCTTTGCATTTGATACGGAAATTTATCTAACCTCTTTTCTCTGAACTTTTGCATTTTGTAAAAGAATTAAAAATTACGACTTGAATGGGATCTCTATTTTTCAATTTCATAGAGCGTTTATTTTCATCACCATTTCTAGATAACTCTATAAACAATCATCCTACACAGATACACTAAGAACAAAGCAATAGTTTCCTATGAAAATGTGTTTTCAGACATTGTTTCTTATATCTGGATCTCATTTTGATTGGAAGCAATTGTTTCACTAGGAAAGACAAAACAACCTCACAATAAAAGCTTACTGCTTCCAGTGTAGACTTTCAAAAAACACAGCGTTTGAGTTTTCTGTTTTTTAAGCCGATTCTTTATTAAATCAAGCTAGAAAAATCCTCCATGGATAAATGGGAATTATTGGAGCGCCTTTATTAAAGCCATTGTAAGTGACGTGTCGTGTTGAGGTCCGTGGAGGAGCGACTCTATTTAAACTCAATCAAACCCTTCATGTTTTATTTTGCGTTTATTTGTTAACAGGCAGCTGGAAATGAGTTTGCATAATTTAAACCAGTTTTTATTCTGTAATCATAACTTTAGAGCGTTCGTGTAGAAATTGATGGATGTTCCCTCGCATATATATGATGGGAAAAAAGAACTACTGAGTTTTATTGTCAATAATTATAATAAGTCTTCAATTCCAATGCATTTGAAAGACTATATATGTATCAACACCTTCAAGGCTTGCAAGGGCGATAGATGAGCTAAAAGACTGTGGAAACCGGGTATCTCGAGTCGCAAGCAGGACAATTTTTCCACTGTTTCGAGTACGGCAAAGGGATTTGAAGTCTAGACTCGTGTGTCACAAGCGAGAGACGTACACCACTCAACCACAGAAGCAGTATACATATCTACATCAACGCTCTTGTAGTCACCAATTATCGAATTTAGTACTACCTTTTCTGTCATACATAATAGTATCTTTTCTACGTCCAATAATCTTCATAAATCTTATTTTTTAAAAGTGCTCTTCAAATTTTCGTTACTCACCAAATCTCGTTCTTGCATCGTCAGTATATTGAGTTTCAAACAGATCTGCGTTCCTTCAGTTAAGTTCCTTCTATAGCTTCTTATACAAACAGGCGCAGAAGTAAAGGCACATCGAGCGGTTAACATTTCATACAATAACGAGGTCATACAATCCCGGTACATTATTCCAAGCTTGGTTTTCCGTTACTACCGTTGAAGAGGAGTCAGATTCAAATGTTTTTCAATATTTAAGTTTCACTTTGTTGGTAGTTCGTCTCAAATATTGATGCGAGGTTACAGAGTAGTAGGTGTATTTTTTAAGCTTAAATTCAGGATTACGGAGAAAAACATTAAACAAGTTTGCAGTCGCAGTTGTGTTTTTGGGCTTTGATTGGACATATGAAACGAAGCGAGCGCTAGTTGAATTAGATCCGTTGAGAAACAGTGGTTTGAAATTACAAATCCTTTCCTGGAAGCTGAGTGGTTCCCTGTCAGGATCCATTGAGTTCCCAATTGCAACGGTCTTCATCTTCTCGTAGACTTACAACTGCCAGTATGAGGCAGTCGTTAACTTAAGCTACGAGCTCAATCACACTCAGCTCTAGTGACGTACATGGCACGCATCTGAATACCATAACTCAAAATCAACTGTTTTTTCTATCGATTAACTGTAGTTCTCCAACGATTCATCATTCGCAGACGAACCGTATTGCTAAAATGACAAATGAAAGAGACTATACTGCGCAAAAAAATGGACAGTTTTTCTGTCAGTTATTGATCAGCCGATGAACTACTTCAAGTTTTAGAAATCCTCGTTGAAGTTACGGAGCTCTGAAACAAAAGCAGTTTGAGTCGGGAAGTTAGTGCTGTAACATCATCGTGTCAGTAAAGTCAAAGTTACATTTGGCCTTTTAGGGTCGGAGTCCGATGTCGTAGAGGAGTTAAAGATGTCAGTATTTCAGTTGCATCAGAAAAATGTCATTACATTGTGGTACAGAAATATTTTTCATGAAAGCATGTTTTGCTAACTAGTGGACATAGACGTGATAACGCTAATGGATTAGCTTTAACTACTGTGCAAGCGTTAGCTGGAGGACTAAAGTTAACTTATGGATAGCGTTACCTAATAGACTAGTGTTAACCGGTGGACTAGAGTTAACTAATGAAAGCATTAACTAGTGCTAACAGGAATGCAAGGCATGTGTTAATATTCTTGCTGTTATTGCAGAATAATATTGTGGCATGTCCAAGCATAATTTTTATGCTAGTTCCACTAGATTGCAGGCACATGGAGGAGCAACGTTACCATGGTACGAGAGGCGTAGAAATTTACACTGTCACATTACTGTTATGGAAAACACGGTTTCACTGTTTTACAGACTTAACATTAAATGACCATGTTTTGAGAAGATACCACTTTTTAAGTTGGAAAATAAATTGATTACTGGTTGCAAATTATCCAGCTAATTGAACTTGTTTGTTTAAAGAAGACTGAGCTCGGCTGATGTTTGTACATCTTCCTTCAATCTTGTTTTGCCGATGTTGTTTTATAAACTGGCACTTGAGAAGGAAATTTGCTTTCAGTTAGAGTTAACATAAACTTATTTTAAGATAAAAATTGAATGAAATTTAGTAATATTTTACAAAAAATAAAATCAGTCCCCTACTCATTGTAAAAATACTACCTCTCAGGCTATAGGTATGAGTAGAAACTTCTTGAAAACCTTGCAATGTGCAGATATTTTGTTTGTATTTTTGAGGAGGTACAACACGCTTGAAATATATCTGCAGCTCTAGAAACTATTGAGCGAGCAGGGAAGTCCTAATGGCCGTCATCGACATGATAGCCTTCCGTCTGCCAGCATTTGAAAGCCTCAGCCCAAAATATATCCGTCTTCAGCCACTGTACACTCGTGCAAACTGTCTACCGAAACAGACCTCGTGGATCCTCTGGCTCGACGGGATGTTCTTGTTCTCAATACTTTGCATAGAAACTTGCTTCAAATCACTTTCGAATGAAGTTGTGTAAGACCAGCAAACCCTTCTTGCATCTCTTAAATAAAGGCATGGGCCACCATGGCTCAGTTCTTGCTTGGGGTTTGAGCTGGTTTGAGGCAAAGCGTGAAGGCGTGATGGAGTATCCAGATTGCAGCTAGTGGCAGGTCATTTAACAGCTGTCGATGGACCATGCTGTATTCCAACGCTCCCTATAGCTCGTCCGGACCCGCACTGCTATATTTGAGAAGGGAACCCAGCCAAATTTTGCAACACTTTTTGCTTATTTTTTCTTGTTTTGCTCAAAGTTTAGGTATGTTTGCCGTCCCTATGCTTTTTGGGCCATTTTTTTCGGTAGTAAGGAACAAGCAGTGTCTGACGTTTTCAATGGGCTATCGATTTTTCACCTGAAGTGGATGCCATTTAGAGCTTGTTTTAACTTTAAAAATGGGTCAAAAAATATTTTATCGTCAGTGGGGTCGTGAAAAAATGTACTGGAGTCTTTTTACAGAAAAACGTTCGTGACCGGGAGAAGAGATCGTGGTTATTAAAGCTACACGGTTGATTAAAAAGAATTGGAAGTTACAATATGCATCATACTTTTTCTGATTTAGGTGACTGCAGGCTATAATTCTTAGTTTACCTATGCCTGAGTAAATACCATTTATTCACGATCAAAAAATAAACCCAATTTTAATTTATAGGGTATTTATATAGTAATAACTGGCTTTGAATGTTTTTCTTTTAGAGTGTTACAGTTTAAAAGTAGCATTTCCAGAAACTATGAATATGCTTATGTGATACCCAATAAAAGATTACAACTTCAGCGTTAAGTTGTAAAGGCCTTTATCAGACAACTAAACCTGTTAAAAATCTACTACAATTCTTTCATATACTTTAATCCTACATCCAGATAATTTCACAGAATCCAGTCTCACGATTTTCACATGTATTTCACATGATAGTAAACCTTTATTGGAAACTGTAACAACAAGTTCAGATCATTACGGGACAAATGGTCAACAAGGTCCGACTTAATTGCCACAATTCTCTCAACGACTGGCTGACCACAGTTGCCTTCAGTTACGGTCCCTGACCGCTCTTCTGAGTTATTGGGCCGTGTAATCTGCAGACCAGTAATTTTACAGAATAAAACCATTTATATACAAAGCCAAACTTCTATGAAAGGAATGTTTTGCACCAGAACGACCAGTGTCGTGATCGACTATAAAGAATCTGCCTTTGAAGTTGCAAAAATTGAAAAGCAGTTGGAGATAATTCTCAAAAATGAAATTTATGTTGAACACTCAGGATTTGCCAGCTCGAAACCTTGATGGCAGCAGTTAAACTTGAATGATGGAAGAATAGCAATATTTACTACAGAGTTAGGTCTCATAAAAATGAAAATCAAGGTTTAAAATGAAGTGCTTTTTGATGAAAAAATGAAACCGTTATTTGAAAAGAGCTTAGAGTTTTTAAAGATAATTTCTTTTGTACGTTCACATCAAACGTTGCTAGACAGCTTGTAGTCTGAGGCAGGCATTGACAATCAAGGGATCAAAGGTTTCGAAATTGAGGGAAATGCTTTGCAACTTTGAGAGGTTTAGTAAAACGGACCTGGGTCTCTGCCGTCATCAGAACGGATCAGATAGCGTGTTCTGGCGGATGGAGATTGAAATTTCTGGATCAAGATGTTGAAAACCTAAAATAAAAATTATGCTCTCTTCGGGCTCTACCAATTAATCATCATTCTATATGAAGAATTAATATTTACATTTTGAAGACTCTTAATTCCTATTTCACGATAAACATATAGTGCACCGTACATTCTGTAATTAATCACAAAGTAACTATCGTATTTTAGATAAGAAGTAAAATTATTGGAATTTTTTTTCATTAATGGGAACATAAATTCGGGAAGGCCTATTTGACTTTACATTAAATGAACTATAATTTGAATTGAACTCTAGTGCACATTTTGTACATCCATTCATCCAACTCGTAAAATCAGTGAATTGCTTGTAATTCACTCGATAATTACTCGCGAAATTATTAAATTTCATACGCTGCCTGTAATTTTTTTAAGGGCCTATACTGCAGTTGTTGACCGTGAAAACTCAAATCTTATGAAAAACATTTTAAGCGCACTGAGGTACTGCAGAGAACAGGATCTGCTTTTCCATATTTATTACATAGTATAGTGTACATAGTTTTTACAACTTCAATTTATTAATAAAATCTGCATGCACGCCCATATGAGATAGGAGGCAAACAGCAATGAAATGACCTGTATCTCAGTAATTGCTATCGAGATAAAGTCATAACAGGAATTGACTCAAACTATTTATCACAGCTTAAAACCTTGACAAGATTCGTGTCTCTTCATATTTTCAATTAGAAGATTAGATTCAATAAATATAATTCTCATTTCTAATAGAATTCAATAGAGAACTCTGTAACATACGTTACAACATCTAATATAGTTTAAAAATGAAGATCATGCCTGTTTTCTAGCATGAGTAACGCCTATAACATCTATTGCTCTAACATGTGCCTGTTCATCTGCTGCAGCTCAAGAGTTATGAACAGAATACCTCACACTAACATTCATGAGGAGGAAGAGGTCACTGAAGACCTGCATGTCAATATCAGAGAGCGCGGACGATGTTTTCTTGCATGGCACGGTATTGCAAACCTCGCAACCAGCGGGATGGTATCTCTAACGTTTGAAGAACTAAGAGTGATGGCCAAAGTTGCTGAAGATGCTTCCCACTTTGGCCGAAATGAAAAAAAGAGGGATTCTGAGGCTTAGACTTTTAACCACGACCTCAATGTGTGCAGTGAGGTAAGCTTCAACTTCTCCTTAGTTTAAATGAGTTAAATATTTGGTAATGTTTGCAGTGTGTACGTAATTAACACCAGAAAATGATTTAGGGTTGTCGACAGCTTGCGTGCTTCATTCGGAATACCACCTTAAATGAGCAATGTAATCAAAAATTTTAAAGGCAAAAATTAACTCATTAGGTTTATTAAAGATTCTTAATGACCCATACTGACAATATAATTAGAAATGTTATTAATTGATATGAGCTTTTCTTTGCACTTTCTACTTCTCTCTCTGCATACTTTGGGAACATAATTTCATTGTATTTTCAATTTTAACTCGAATGTGCTCTCAATCTTGCAAATCAAGAAAAGAATACAATTTGTAGGTTCCAACAAGTATTTTAATTTCGTCTGATGGTCTGACCAAATGTTGTAACTCTGCATTTTACGCAAATCAAATTACCTTGAATTCATCCAAATCATTTTGTAAGAAAAATTTTTTTCAAACATTTTTTTGGACATTATATGTCACGTGTCATATTTCTTTTGTCCTGATATAATTTTACCTCTGGGAGTTGAATAAATAATTTCACAGATGATAATACTGGAAATGGTCATCAAGTGACTGATTTCCAGCTGACATCAAAATACCAGTCATGATACTAGTCGAGGGGACATTGACTAAGTACTTTCATTCTGGGTACAAACTGTTAATATTCCTATTGAAAATTCAACATTTTGGTTGGGTAGAATAAATCAGAGTAAAAAGTACATTAACGTACTAAAATATCAGCATTTTAGTCTTGTACTGGGAAGGGGATTTGTTTCCCGCCCTTATTTATTTCTTTTTATTTTACTTCAAAGCTTATCATTTATAGTACCACCTTTCAAAGCTATTTATCACGATATTTTTCTGCCTTTTAATGCATGCCAGAGATCATAGAGGAAAACTAAATACGTGGGACATGAAAACTTCAAAAACATTTATTCCAGCTCATTTATTCATTTACAAATAATCTAAAGTCGTTTTTAAATGAATATGTTTCCTATGACATGGTACGTTGTATTTTCTATCCGTCTCAAAATTGACGATTTTCCGTTTTTGTTGCCAAGGGACTAGAAAGAACGATCTGTAACTGCGTTAGTGCAATTCCTTTTATTGGAGGCGGATGTCATTTTTTGTTTTTGCGGGACGTTAGGATCAGTGAGACGCCATCATTTTCTATTTATGAATTCTTCGGACTTCCAATGGCATTCTCTCGTTTTCTTATGCAATCCTGTGAGGCTGAGGTGGCCGACAATGTAAGATCGTTTTCTCGCCAGTGCAAAAACTGTCGTCTTCGGCACCTCACATTCTGTTTTTACGTGCGACATTACGGTGCAAGGAGCAGCTTTCTGACCTCAAATCGATGGCATGAAAAATTGCAGGCAATGTCCTGTCATCAGAGCTTCCGATCCGAAGTCCTTCCTGCGCTATCCTCGGCCCCTTGCCTGCCTAAGATGCTGATTCACTGCCAGACTAGCGGCCTGCAATCATTACACTGGGAAACTTATAAGCCAAGCAGAAAGTAAGCCAACGAATGTCTGTGGAGGTGAATACACGGTCAGACTAAAGGCCTGCAATCATTACACTGGGAAAGTTACGAGCCAAACAGAAAGCGATTGTCCTTAAAGATGCAAACACACGGTCAGGCTAGAGGAGGCCTGCAATTATTACTACACTTAGGAGTTTTTTGGACTGATTTGATGACTTAAAAATCATTACCAATGGGAGAACGATGCCCCAACAAAAATTTGCTCAGATCGTGTTTTTATTGAAGCTGTTAATGCGATACCAAATTGAATATTTTGCGATAATTGTAAAAGCTCATGTTTTATGTTACATACTGTATTATTGTATGTTTCATGCAACACAACGCTGAGACACTGGGTGTTCTATATTGCGGCTCAAAATACTAGGCTTAGCTACTTATTTGTGCTACTATAAGGGAAAACAACAAGATGACGGTCCGAATAATGAATGTTCTTGCAACACACACTCCTTTTCCATCTGTGAAGGAATAAACAGAGCGATTAACTAACACTTATTCTTGTTCATATATACCTTATGTGAAATAAGTTGCTGCGAATATTTTAATAAAATCTACAATTAATCCAAAATTGATTGGACAAGGTCTTAATATTTAAAGTCTACATTAACTTTCAAGCTTTATTCTTTAGAGATATTAAGTGAAATACTAGAGGAATGAAGTTTTAATAATGTTTTTTATATGAAGAGTATTTTAATCAATACTACTCGGATAAAAGCCAGCCAGTTGTGTTCAAGTGGACGCATCATTCCTGTCTAACATGGTAGCCTGCAACGAGCAGTAGAGAACTCCTATAATATTTAGATGGTGTTCCTATTGAACTAGGCTGCGTGGTAAAATATTCATTCCCTCAATTATATTACCACCCAAGAGTCCCAAATGTTTCTCCTCGATTGTAATAATTGATTTCTCTATAAATAATTGAATTAATCTATGTTCCTTGTAACCAAAAGAGAAACGATCATGAAAGGAAAAGTTCAAGATTTTGTAATCATGGAAGTCGCCTGTACTAGACCACATGATGGGAAACAAAAGAGTATTAGTAACACTTATCTGCTCTAAACGATTTTTAGTCTGAATGATATTGGTGCTCGAAAAAGGGAAAACATAATACATGTCGAGAGTAGCTTTTCTATTCAAATCTTAGGACTACTCCAAAATTGCATCCATTTGTCGACAGCAGGCGTGAATTATTTTGTGTTCAACTGTAATTAAAAGGCCTTCTATTGTTGGTACTGTATGAATTATTCACTATTCTAAAGTTTGTTGAGCACCTCTAATCGCCATAACTTTAATTGAAAATCTCACAGAAAATAAGTTTAATTTTCGAATCATGCGTTTCTCTTCCGGTAGAGTTTACCTCTCAAGTCCACTTTCCTTAATAGGAAAAAAATGGAAACTGTCCAGCAATTTTCATGGCGTCATCGATCACACTATAATTCTACTTTCTACGGAAGTACGAGTTTCTGAAAATCTTTCAGCGATCTGTGACCGTAAGGTCGGCCTTTAAAGTATGGTAATGCGCTTCCAAATAGTCATTAGAAATGCATCTCGAGCGCCACGAGAAGAATCCGAGTAGCGATGAACTTCCTCTTGGTTAGTTATTTGGACTTTCTTCTAGCTTTCTCTCAGGACTTTTTAGACTTTCGATAGGTTACTTCTGCGAACTTTATTCGATTTTCATTTACAGACTTTTCCATGTTGCTCATCTGGACTTTTACCAGGTTCCCTATCTGGACGTTCTTCAGGTTGCTTAGCTGGACGTTCGTCAGGTTGCCTAACTGGATGTTCTTCAGGTTGCCTAGCTGGGTGTTCTTCAGGTTGCCTAGCTGGATGTTCTTCAGGTCCTTCTATCGTTAAGGTAGTCGTGGGAACCTATAAGATTGATCGCACTTCATTTAGCACCTTATCGTTCCACACTTTGTACATTGCTCCTTTTGTTATTGTACTATAAAATAATCAGAACAAAAAAGGCCGAAGACAGGGAAATGAGTCAGTGTGCAGAAACATTTGATAAGTTTTAAATGGACATTAATATCTTTTTACATTTTGACAAGTTTTGTTAATATTTGCCTGTCTACGGCAAGTGAATTTAGTTTTCACGACCACTGTAAATGTCAATAGATATTAATCCACATTTTTACAATTGTCTCTCAGTTAGTGTAGAAATCTCCTACATTCTTGTGTTAAAATAAAAACTTTTATAATCTTGGTACGAAAAAACTCGTCAAATGTTATGTTTTTAAATTACTATAAGTCGATAAAAATATTTGTGTTGCTTATGCTCACGGCATAAATATCGTATATTTTCCCAGATTTCGCGGATATTTGACAGGATTTTTTATTATACGGTCGAGTGGAGTCTCTAATAAGTCTCGAACATACTGAACAATGCAGGAATATAAAAAAATCTGAACTGGGAAAAAAGTTTACACTATCTGAGAAAATTTTGCAGCCGGTCATTTCATAAATTTATCATTAAAAGTGGCACAAGAGTGTGTACAAATAATAATGATGAAGCTTCTGATGGTTCAATTAACATAGTTATTGAATATTAATTGGCCACTTCCGTTGCTGAAAATTTCGGGTTTCTAGCATTTTTAGTAAGTGGTTCCAGCTTTCAATTTGGCGAATATGTTGGCAAGTGCTATGGGTTTGATAACTTTTCTGGAGAGGGTTTTAAATTGGACAAATTTTGTGCGATTCTCAAAAATTTGACGAACGGGGTTTGACTTTTTTGAGTCAGACAAACATGTAACAGACTGTTCTGTAGTTTATAAATACTTCGGCGATTGTTTGTCTAACATGGTCTAACATGGTCGATTTTCCTGTGCTTTACAAAGATCTTACGATTTTTTTGAGTTTGCCGAACATGTTGTGATTGTTCTGAGTATGTTTAATATGTTGCGATTTTTCTGCGATTTACACCAATATTCGAGTCAGTTTTAAGTTTGACGAGTTATTAGATGATTGCTTCGAGTTTGAAGGCTCTAAAAATTACCTGTGTTCAATAAACGCAGAATTATTTGTTACATGTTGAATTTCTATTTTTAACTAGCACGCTGCGTACAACACTCTAGGTTTGTATAACTTCGTTTCATTACATCATTTCTGCCAGATAATGTGATAGTGATCATACGTTATTTTTTCTGCCCTTATTATCAACCTGCACAAATGCACAAATGCACAAATTAACATGCAAGTTGGGCAAAAAAATTGCAAAACACATTTTAATACGAGTAAATTATACGACGGCATGAAAATTTGTAGAGAAATATCGTGTCAGTCATTGCTAGTCTCCGAGCACTATTGACAAAATCTTTTATTTATTAGGACGTTCAGTCATTAGCGGGTCAATGTATAGAGTAATTACTTATTCATCGAATAGCGGATCTGATTGAGCGAGATTGTCTAGTGAACGAGCTGACAGTGACATGATGCTGGTCAGTTTTCTCAGTCTCTATGTAATGTGGATGCATAAGTTATAGTATTCGATTCAGGTGTGATAATCAATGCAGGCTGGAGACGAATTTAATCACCTGCTGCTAGTGGAAATTGACTCGGTGATACACATTCACATTTCATTTATTCGAAACTTGATGGGATGTAGTCCATGATAGACGAGCGGAGCGTCCCTGTATTTAATATAACTGTAAAAACTAAATTGTCATCTGCGTGAGACAAGTTTTTCAAAGAAGTACAGCTTTACAAATACCTTCTAGGCAAGATTCATAGTGGCGTAAAAGAATTTTGTCGTTTTGGCAGAAGCAGAATTTTTTCATATTACACTAGGCCTGTTCTGTATAGGACACCGTCGTAGCCGAGTGTCTCGACTTTCTGAGACAATGTATCACTTGGTAACTTCAAAACATTCTTCATGCTGTAAACTTTGCTGCGTTCCAACGAGGAATTCCAAGGTCTCGGTTAACGACTCGGTCTACCGATGCTCTTGCTGCTTTTAACTTCACAGGTATTGTACAAAACATGTTCTCAGATTACCACCACAGCTCTGGAACTGATTATTTTATTAATTTTATGTAAGAATGGTGCCTCTCGCTACCGTCGTACTCACAAGTTATAAACCAGAGAAGCTTGCATCTCAGTTGTCTATACGTGTTTTTTTCGAAAGAGATGTCAAAATTATTTACAAAAACTCCACTCAAATTGGAAGCGGGAAAGAAGCTTAGGGTAGTAATTTATATTCTAGAACATGTTGGGAAAAATTCATTAATAGAAGCATACCGCTCATACAAATATTGTTTGTTTATATTCCTACAGCACAAGCTATTGTTTACAGTCCACATTCATCGGTTTGTGTCTGCTCATTAACGATAGAATGGTCGAAATATTGCAGATTTATCATAGCTGGATCAATTTTCACCGTATTTGTACAGCCATGTCATCGACAAAATTATGCCCCGGATGATTACCATTAATAACTCTTCAGAAGCATATTACTACTATTACTACTCAACGTTCATTTTTAGCATGTCATTATCGCTAATTCACCGCCGCTCATATCGCCATACGATCGTAAGCAGAACAATCAGAACTTGATTTTCAGGACGGTCTCTGTGTAATGCAACGGCGAGTCATTGTGTTTCCATTGCTCACTCCTGCATGTTGCATCGATAATTGCGAACCAAATTTATTACACCGATTTTTTAACGTCGTCAATTGAAATTGATTTAGGAAAAGCTATATGCCACGAAGATGTCGTGTAGAAATTCTCAATTTCAATGCAAATTGCAAGACGCTGTTAAAACTCTGTAGCGTTTGTTAATTAAAGCTCAGCGCAGCTTACTTGGAAATTGAATAATTTTTCAATTAGTAAATCTAGCGAATGAACGTGAATCAGGCATGTTCTGACTTTGAAGTGTAATAGACAGGGAATAACACAATTTTAGTACAAATTGGGTACAGAATGAATGACGCAGTTGTTTACATATAGGATTTGCACAAAAATGAGCAAACACATGGAAGAACAATAAAGTCTTGGTTTTTATGCTTATATTGTATATATTGTGGTAAATATTGAATTACACAGATAGTGCAAAAATTGTCTATGGTTTAGCATCCTGATTGACTAGACTAAATGTAGGTAGCATGAAATCTAACAAAGTTCCGGGTGTGCATGGTTCACCATGACAATTTTAAGTGATCGTGGAATACAGGAAAATACTGGCACGTGTTTCTGTATTTTATAACACACATTCAAAAATATTTTCGTATTTTGAGATTTTATTCATTCACTCCATTCCTCACTCAAATTTAAACGTTGCCATCTGTTCATATTTTGCAATCTGAAATTGGCTGGATTATTTTTTTTCAGTGGCTAGTCAGAACTTTTTAATTTTTATAATTTTTTGTAAATTACTGCATAATGGCTCATTGAGTGGCGTCCTTGCATGGCTATGATGTAGAAAAGAGGAACCAAAAACGAAAAGCAAATTACGCTGTGGCCGATCTGCGGAAAATTGACAAATTTGCAGAGACAGTCCCTCATTTTGCCTAAATTGAATTCGACGCCTCAAAAAATGTGGGCCTTTGCGCCTAATCAAATAGAAGCTCTTAATTTCTTTCGGACTGTGAAACGAGTAATGAACTGCAGCTTTTATTGGAGCTCACGACTTTAGCCGTCTGAATAGAAAATCTGTAAAGTTTTGGTCTGTTTCGCCAATTATTCAGGACTAGCAAACGAAATTTCACGGATGAAATTCTAACTAAATGGCAGCGACAGGTTGCGTTTCGTACCAAATGGTTTCTATTGTCATAGGTTTTGTATTGGCAAGTGGTTATTTGTGCTTGTATTTTTTTATTGTTATCTCTATATCATATTTGATAGTGAAATCTTCGTTAGGTCCGGCATATATTTCGAAGAACTCTGTTATTGTAATTAATATGTGTAGTCCCTCGAGCGTACAATGAGCAAATAGAAATGAACTACACGTGCAGAAACTATCAAAGGCTTCTGACTCTCACCAGTGTTGAGAAACTTATTTTTAAGTCGTAATGAAGTTAATGTGGTTACATAGCACAGTACACACTGACAAATTTCTCGAAAATAAAGTTAACTGTTAAGGGTAGCTGGACCTTAACAGAGGATGGAATTTTTGAGTGCTAACACTGACCCATTAGAGCTGAAATTAATTTTTTGCACAAGTCGCTACTTATTGTGTTTGTCGTTCAGTGATATTGCCAAATGCTGTGAATTATTTTAGCAGAATATCAAAATATGTTCTTATAGCATTTGTTTACTAAATTCGACTTAGAAAATACGATTGTTTTTCAAAGTTCAAGAAACATTTTTGTTTTACGAGGAATATAAATTGTGTTGTATAGATGTGAAGTTAGGTCATAATGGGTTGACATTGCTTGGTCTGTGCGAGATCCAAAAAAGTGACTCGTGACAACTGCAACTGGTATTAAGATATGAATTTACATGTCAGTCTTGAAAAAAATACTAAAACGTTTAAGGCTTGAAAACCAATTAAACACAAATCTTTTTAATCCTCAAACCCTGTATGTAAAATTGAGCATGTTCTACTTCTTTTCCTGAGTAAATACTTATTATCTACGCACCATTGAGTAAAAAATTTCGACATTCATTGAAAAAGAACCCAATTTGTTTGGCAAATTATTACTGCACTTGTGGTTCAAGGTGCTGGTGAACAGACATAATCTCCACAGAGATCTGTATGTTGAAGTTTACTTGAGCAAGGCGGCATCAGAAATTTGCCGTGAGAAGCCAGGAAAGAACGCAATGTCATCTGAAGCGACTTGCACCACTCACCTAAGAAGCCATTCTCTATATTGCGTCGTGGCAACTCCTAAGTCTTCCTCTCTGGAGAAAGAAAGCATGAGTTTCGAAAATAGGTTCCCACTGCTCCTGCGACGCAAAGAGATTGAATTGGACGGTTTTAGGGATGAGAAATTCAGGTGATATCTGACAGCCTTTGATCCTATATTCTTCTTATTCGAGCCTACTTGCTTCTCTCTTCATACAAGTCAAGGGCTGTTTTCAATCTAATTTCCTTGCTTACATTTGGTGTCTAAAGGGTCGGAGCAAAGTTGAACTACGGAATAGAATTATTGTTCTTTTAGAAGTTTAGATTTTCAGTTTTAAAACTGCCCTGATTTCTGGACGTCTTCCATGAAGTATTCTTAAATACACGAATCAAGACATACATAACACTTCTTAAAGAGTATTTCAAACAAGACACTTGCTTATGAAGTCAAAAGTTACAGTTCCTTTAATTCTAAAATTAAAACGATGAAACAGAAAATTGTCTTCAATTTACATGCCCCTGTAAGCAAATGTCTATAGATGAAGATGGATGTGCGTAGATTTTTAAAATGAATAATTTTTCACTAAACACGATACTGTGATTGTATTCTTTTAATACCAGCTATTAACGAGTGGCGAAATGTGTACATGCATGACAGTACGTACTTCAAGATAAGGTCAGTACTTAGTAAACTGTATAAAAATCTACACAAGTTGACAAGACTTGGGATCAATTTAAAAAGCTAACAAAAATTATATTATGCTTAATATTCTAATTTAAAGTTTTCGAGATAGATTTACAAATGCTTTCGTAACTCTCTAAAATTTCATTCGATTTTTTATAGTTTTCACTGACTGACCTGAGTTTCACTAAATACAGTAGTGAACAGTTTGATATGATCAGCTTACGAACTTCTTACAATTCCTTCGAACATACCTAGCCGTGCCAAAATTAAAAACAATAATTCAACGCCTATAAATGATACCGAATAGGAGAGCTGAAGTATTTAAGTTAGTAGATAATATACGTGCAAAAACTTCCTTCCGAATCTGAGATTCAATTACATTTTTTCTTAAATCTCATATCTATGCAGTTTGTAAGAGGAATTGGGAAGTCTTGAAAATGAGTATTAAATTCGAGGATGCTCTCCAGTATATAACACAAACTATCAAAGTTCAAGCTACTATGAGTCACAAGAACATTTAAAAGTAAATGAACATGATTAACGGTTTCATAAAAAGTTGCAACAGCCGATGTGTCGCGGTAGCTCAGTAACATTTTACAACAAATGTTTCACCCAAACTTCTCCAAGGATCGTGTAGTGCGAGCTAAGCCCATAAAGCCTATCACTGTACTTTTAATTGCATGCGTAAAATTATCCTTATAGTTCAAAGTATGAATAGGTAATATGAATAAATGTTAATGGTGTACGGAGTGAATAAGGACACACTATACTTTGCCTCACAGCGTGTACGTCATTGGAGAAATCCAGTTTCTTACAGGCCTCAATGAAGCCACAGCATTTTATTCAACTTCTAGTGAACCCTTTAAAACACTTCGACAGTTATGATCTGCGTAGATTATAGCATCAGTTCTGTAAAAAGATTTTGGGCCATATAGGGTGTAGTGGGCTGTTTTCTAAAAGAAAGAAGACTCGGGAAAAAAATCTTGATGCAAGCTGCCCAAAAGTAAGAGTAGTGCTCGAAACACAGTGTACGAATTAGCTGGTGTCAGCTGACTAGCATAAAGAAACACTCAACTTTTCAACATAACAACATTAAACAAAGCGACACCCATATAAAAATTATTGTGAGTCAGGCGAGAGAAGTAGAAGAATGGATTCGGCATGAACAGCGCTGCATTTTCTCAGATATTGGCTGTAAATGCTATGTCTATGACGAAACCAGCATTCGTGCTGTGTCTTAGGTTAATTTACATAAAGAACACTAGTTAACAGAGAGACAGGTCAACAATTGGCAGTATGCCAGTTTCAGACGTAGGCAGAATACAACCAAAAAGTTTCGAGAAGCATCATTCGAAGCTCTGCATTCCGTCTATCTGACTAGAAAACTGACCGTGGCCATCTGCTTAGTTAGTATCGGCATTTCGAACAAAAAAGCAGAATATCAGTCAGACAAGTGGGAGCAAGCGCTGACCTACAAACACAAATTTAAAATGGGAATCACGACTTAGATTGCAGTGAGAAGCGTACGTTCATAGTACTGAGCACTGCTATCAGAATAACGTCAAGCGTGTCATTTGCAAGCAAACACGGAAATGCTTCTCTACGAATTTAGTTTTCAAAAATATCGAAACTAATATTTCTCATTACCACTGACTGTCAAGAAGCAAATAACAGATCGTTTTTCTGGCCCATGTGTGCCAGCCGAACTTAAATGTTTCTAAGTTTAGAACTTGTGATAAAATCCTGCGAAATTGGCGAGTAAATTGTCAAGTTACTATAAAATGTTTTACATTATCGCCTATGCATCCCCATCCGTCAGGAAAGAATCTTAAGTCCCAAATTAACAAAAATGACACACACAATGTAAAAACTACTAGATGGAATATTTCCTAGTTTGATTTTCATCCATCGTGTTCCTACAACTGCGCAGACACACATTAAAAATAGATTCCCATTATACACATAGAGAACAATTGCACATGCGGATTAAATGTCCATCGATTCTCAAGGCAGGGTTGGGCGAGAAAATACGACTGTTTGCATGCAGAAAAATATTGGCAGTCAGAGCAACAAAGCCTCTCTCGCAGACCCTTTGCTTATTCATGTTTACTTCACTGTGAACATCACGCATGAGCTCGGATTGTGCATCGGTTACCAATATTCTAGAACACGAGCTGTAGGCGCTCTGCATAATTTTATTTTTTTCATTTTTCTGGCGTACATGAGTTGTAGATGACAGTAGTTCTAATAAAACAAACCATTATCGATTAACTATATTTTTTATTGCACATTTGCTCTAATTAATACTCATTGTTTCGTTCGAGTATTGTATTATTTAAACTTTGATTTAAAAAAAAACTCATCTTATAGACCTGGATTTTATTTTCGCTTCTGTTCTTCGTTGCAATTATACAGGGTCAGGCACAATGATCTGACACATTTAACCTACAAATTTAACCTACAAATGTGTCAGATCATTTTGCCTGACCCAGTACGTAGAGTTAATTGATCCATTTCTTCTCATATCATTCGTGAAATAAGAGGGAAAGGAAAATAAGAACATGACTTATATCGTAACGAGCATTACTTTATTAATCAATCATAGGCCCTCAATTCTCTGAGAGCTTGAGTGGTTAAGGGTACATAGAACACGACATCCCCATGCAACCGTGAGAACATGAGCTGTCTGGAGAGTAGTTATAGCCTTCAGTTCGCATTATTGCTGATAGACAAATAATTTAGATAGGGGGAAAAACAATTTAAACTCTGCTAATTTTGCTTGCATTTATCACAAACGATGATTGTTTCTCTAGACAAGGATAACTCCTGGCAAAGTGCACAAAATGCTTTGCAGTGAACTGCATGGAATTTCGAAAAGTTATCCAGGAAAGATTAATACGTCACGTACGAAGATTAGATGCTTTTTTGTTGTGTTACAAATGTCATGAAACTACCAAAGGAAATGTTATTTTTTCTCCTGCTCTTTCAAATTTACGATGAATGAAATAAACTTTAATAAAAAATCTAATTTGCAACACAATGCACATAGTTATAGAATGTTTTCAATTGCGTATGGGCTCTCGTCAAATTCAGACACTCAAGAGAAAAGAGGCATAAATGACATGTTGAAAGCAAAAACACCATATTGATATCGTAGAAATTGATGCTGTAGAGTGTGCATCTCAATCGAAACACATGTTTTTCTTCATCATTAAAGAATACAAAAATCAGAAACAAAATTCTAGCGTGTTTACGTTGGACACTATTCCCTGGGACACTTACAAACATTACAAAATACATGTTGTAAACAAATGTGGATATACGGAAACCATGTGACTTGTGATGGCGTTATAATATGATGCGTTCGCAAAACATTTATTCTTTATTGTCGCAGGAGCAGCAGTCTGGCTGTCACAAAGGGTAATTAGTTCCTTAATTGATGTACGACACCGGCCTTGAGTTTAGCATTCGTCAGCTGATAAGTTTGCGGTGCTGGAAGCAGCAGGTGCAATTCTGCTTTGCTTATGAACAAGAACTTCATTTAGCAGGCACTGTCTGAAGGTGTTAATTGTAAACTTTATTATATTGTATAGAACTTTCATTTAGGGTAGTGGCTTTAGTAAATGCATGTTCTGGTGACACTCTGAGCGTTTCTATGTTTTGTGCGACTTTTATGTATTGAAATGCCTTCAAAAAGTGAAAGCTATGAGCTTTTTGTATTTACCAGGTTTTCTTTACTCAAGTTGTGCCAGACTAAAGATTTAAAACTTTTGTCTACTGTAGTTTAAAATATTTTTATATAATGAACCCTTGTCTGAAAGAGAGGAAAATAATATATATTTTTTCTTTACTTGGTAAACGTTCTTTATTTTATTAAATTTTTATTGACTGTAAAATCTGACGGAAAGAGCGAATTGGCAGACTTATCTGATTATCTTCATTTTGATCACGAATAATCACTGCCATCAAAGCCTTTTTCTTGTGCCTCTGACACCTAGTTACAATTTTAAGATCAAGCTTTTTACCGTGAAAATATTCTGAGAACTTTATTAAGTGAATACTTTTGAAATAACAGTTTCACTATGAACATCTTTTTCATTGCAACAAATTTCTTCCATCAAAAATATTTTGTCTGTTCCTACTATTTACTGGCTTGAAAATCCAAAAGTTCCACAATAAACGTCTTTTCTTAAGACGCCGAGTTTAATATTGTGTCCAGTTTATTCTGTGTCCAGTTTTGAAAGTCTCGAAGTTTTGCAAAAATTGTCCTTTTCTTTGCAAATTGAGCTGCGCCTCCAATGCAGCGGCATGCGCTGCGGTCCCATGCCACCCCATTCATCTTCCTCCACTTCAACGCCCCGGATCGTACGTCACCCTCGAAATCGCAGGTAACTTCCTATCTTTGCTTTGGCTATAAAAAGCAGATATCAGAGATTCTTGCTCACGCGAGGTCCCTCTTCCAGAATTCCAGGCATGGAGGATTCCTGATTGCGTGGATTCCAGATGGAAACGGTTCTCTAAGTAACCAAGGATTCCGGTGACAGATTTTGCCTGCCCGAAATAATGGTAGACAGGATTGCAGTTTACGATGTTCAGGCAGTGCTGCAGCTTTCTAACAAACGGTGCCGTGAGATAAAAGGCTTGAGAGATAATTTGCAGAATGACTGCAGCACGAACCCCCATTTTAAGCTGAATAGAATGCAAGCAGCCTGATTTATTGTTAAAATTAATTTTCAGGCTTTTAGAAATAAACATAATTCTCATGAGTAACAAATTCTACATATATGCCCTACTGGTTATGAAGTCATAGCCCTTGGTTCAATTCTGCGAAGACAGAAAGCGACGTCACAATCTCGAATTAATGCTTTGGAGTAATTTAATTTCTAGGCAAATTAAAAGAACTAACAGAAAGAGAGTGTACGCTGGCTTCGCACTGTGAGAATAGCTTGAAGCTGAAAACTGTAGGCTATTTTTTGCATGAAAGCAACGACTGAAAGTGCATCCGTTGTTTATGGAGCCGTTAAATGCGTTCTTCTTTTCGCTGATGGATTTCAGCTTCCATCTCACTCAGTTACATCGTGGGAAACTTTTTTACAGTCTTATTCCTTTTACATTCTTTGACCCTAAAGTTACAATTCAAGCCACAAAGCCTGTCCCTCGAACATTTTGCGTTAGCTTGAGCAGCTCGTGTGACGGCCTTTCCTCTAAAAAATCATGTTATGTGAAAAAATAACACTCGAAATAAATTGTAAAAAGTCTCGTAATAACTTAGAGCTCATCAACTTGAGGTAAGCCATGTGGCCGCTAAACAAAGCGCTCATCAGAATCTTTATAAAACATATCCTGAATAAAACATCAGGTTCATTTTGTATTTACACATATACTGTGTGTACGTACTTAAAAAGTTTAGTTTTGTATTCGCTATCAAGAAAATGAAAATATCATTACTATTAATATCATAGTATATTGAATGTAATAATATATAGTACGTAATAGAATATTATTATTACTTGATAGTTCCCGTAAAAATTCCATGATTTAGATGTGACTTACTTGAAATGTATCCTTATAATAACAAATGTGTTAAAGATTTACTGTGAATTATTGTGTTTCAAATAAATATTTTTCATGAACATGTACAAAATCTTCATTCTGTATCTTATCTACCGATCACATGGCCCAGATAGTATCAGTGAAAATTCCACGGTTTAAGAGTGAGAAAATTAAGGATCTATGATATAAAATACATTTTTCAGTTTTACCGATGGTACTATTAGAATCTGATAATTTTCCATGAATATATACGAAACTTTCATTTTATATTTTATCTACCAGTAACATGGCCATGTAGGAGGAGAAGAAGGCTTTCTTCAGGGAAAAATGACGTATTTTATAGCGATCTGGCTCCTTTGGCTCCTTTGGTATCCACAAAACGATGCTTATAATACATGTACACCCGTTCTGATTTCAGTTCAGTAATTTTTGTTCACTAATAGATAGGAGGTAATAGGAAGGACACACACAGATAGAGAGAAATAGAAATACACTCTGTACTCTATATGTAGTTTATAGTATATTGGCTACTTAAAATTAATTAATCCAATACGAACTTGCAGAGTTTACAAGAACACTCAGCTTTGATAAACAAAGTGAAGACTAAAAGATATTATGTGTTAGTTATACGTATGTATCAGTTAAATATGTTACCTGTTCTCTTCTGATAACTCAGGCTAACCAGAATAAGGTGTCCTACACTTGCAGCAAGTTCTTTCAGTAAAACTTTCTGTAGTGGTAAAACTTAAAAGTACAGCGTCAATATTGAAGCGTCGCAGTAGTAAAGGGTGTGGCAAAAGTCACATGATATATTTAGAATTAATTTATGCAAAAACTACTTGAGATAGAAACTTCGGGTAAATTGCAAACTAAAGAAAGGGTTTTGGAGTTTTTATTTAAATAGGATATCATCTAAATGTTCACCATGTTGGTTTATGCACATGCGCATTCTTTTCATAACAGAATCTATCACTTTTCTTAGCATCTCGGGAGGAATGTTGCGAATCTCTAGAGAAATGTTCTCTTTCAAATATTCCAAAGTACGAGGCCTATTAATGTATACTTTTGACTTTAAGTACCCCCATAAAAAGAAATCTAAATGGGACAAATCACAAGATCTAGGAGCCCAAGGAATATCACCAAAACGTGAAATTAATCGATTTGGGAAAATTGTCCTCAAAAGTTGAATTGATTCCTTTGCTGTATGGGCTGTTGCACCATCTTGTTGAAACCACATATTCCCATCTTGAATTTGAGGTGTTAAATATTCTTCAATGAATTTTTGATATGCAGCTCCAGTTACAGTCGCAGTTTCTCCATTCTGATTTTCAAAAAATAGGGACCAATAATCCTTTCACTTGTCATACCGCACCAGACAGTAACCTTTTGTGAGTGAAGTGGGATTTCATGCACAATTTTTGGATTTTCAGCTCTCCAATATCTACAATTTTATTTGTTCACATAACCGGAAAGGTGAAAATGTGCCTCGTCAGACATTTTGAACATTTTTTCTTTTGAAGACAATTTTCCCAAATCGATTAAATTTACGTTTTGGTGATATTCCTTGGGCTCCTAGATCTTGTGATTTGACCCCTTTGGATTTCTTTTTATGGGGGTACTTAAAGTCAAAAGTATACATTAATAGGCCTCGTACTTTGGAACATTTGAAAGAGAACATTTCTCAAGAGATTCGCAACATTCCTCCCGAGATGCTAAGAAAAGTGATGGATTCTGTTATGAAAAGAATGTGCATGTGCATAAACCAACATGGTGGACATTTAGATGATATCCTATTTAAATAAAAACTCCAAAACCCTTTCTTTCGTTTGCAATTTACCCAAAGTTTCTATCTCAAATAGTTTTTGCATAAATTAATTCTAAATATATCATGTGACTTTTGCCACACCCTATACATACGAATACAAACAGACTACATACAAATAGTGCAGTAGTACAACTAGGCCAAATAAAAACGGTGCAGTAACACAACTAGGCCACATAGAAAAGGCGCAGTAGCACGAGTAGGCCATATAAAAGAAGTGCAGTGAGACGACTAGTCCACATTAAGTCACACCAAAAAGACTATTCCACAGTAACTGCGTCGCCTTAGCACAGCTAGTTACCCGAGAGAGTGCACTCAGAAAGGCAAAGCTTCCGATAGATGGTGAACTATTTCGTCAACTTTGTTTGCGAAGTGCAATGTACGGCTGCAATTTACCCTACTTTTCTTTCAGTATTGTGACGTGCTAGTTCTGTAGATATTTTATCGAAAGTACGACAATTAAGAAGCAAAATGTTCGGTGGTCTGAACCCCACATGTTCTTTTTTCTGTCAATTACGTTCAGTTATACGGGGTTAGAGATACGTATCAGTGATACCCACTGCAAACAGAGACTTCGACATCATTTACGACTTTCGATAGGGACAGACAGCTATTGGGTTGACTTTTTATTTTGTGTTTTGAAGCCCGTCTCGTAAAGCCGAAGTCACTTCTTTAGAACGTAAACAAACATAGAGTTTCACGAATAACAATGGCACCAACATTTCTACCAGGAGTATCAGTTGTCAGTTGATGGCAGTTGTATCGACAGGCTGCTATTTTCCCACGTGAATGGGCAAGTTCTTCAGAATATCCGGAGCTGTCAATACCTGCGTAATTCGACCTATGATTGATGCGATGCAAAGAGGTCGAAGCTCGCAGAATCGTGTACAAAACTCGTCGGATTTCTTGAAAAAGACACAGACACGTAAACGGAGTCTGTCATGACCAGATATTGATTAAAGATAAGTTCTGTCACCAACTCTGCCACCCACAGTCTAGTTCCAATACGGTTCTACCTAAAATAGATCGTTGACGTCAACATCTCGTAAAAATTATATTTTTAGAGAAAACTGTTCTTTGTAGTAGATAACTGCAGGTACAACAATATTTTCATCTCAGCCAAGAATGTTGTAGGAAAAAAATACAGGATGCGTAAGGTATCTGAGGACACAGAATGAAACAAAACGAAAAAAGAATGTTCGTAGATACTTTACGCACCCTGTAGTATGCAGCCTAAAAAACAAGAGAGAACGCATGATAGGGTTGAAATATACAAAATGAAGATCCGTGGAATATGCTATTAAATATACACCCTGAAGAAAAAATAATTAAAATGTATCTCTCTGTACGCATATAATACATAAAGTTTTTGTATTATTCTCAAATTATTAGGTCATTTCGAATGAATATTTTGCTTTGAGTTCTATTCCACCACTCAAAAATAATCGATTACTCATGTAGGACTGTTAGTGAAAGTATAAATGCATTATCAAAAGCGGCAATTCTTGGAAACTGAAACTGTAATGTAGTAAAATTGCTCACTCCCATAATTTTTCATGGAAACGTCTCTTTTTGAAATTGAACAGAGCGTACAAAATGAGGCAAAATAATTAGGAAATAATGTTCATCACATTAGGATTAACGCTATTAAATGAATTCAAGATCTGCTTCGATACAGCAGGATCATTGTAGATGATGTCTAAAAGTTTCCTTGAATCATACACACTGAAATTTCAAAATACACGAGAAGATTAAATCAAAGCATTCATATTTGGGCTCTGTAGGCAGTTAAATACGCACAACTCTATTATACACGCACTATGAATATTACTATAACATTTATTACTCTGAAAACTACATTATTTCAAACCTTTGGAATCTAATTTGGTGGAATTACACTTTTTATTCAAATACGAGTACTACGTTCCATTGCTGCATCCTAATAATTGCGAGCATCATTATAGAGGTCTTTTGATATTTTAGGTAGTGTTGGGGCTGGTGAGCTGTAGCTATCGATCTCGACGATCAGGAATGAGCAACCCGTACGTCCCGGATTGAATGCCTTTTGAAATGAAGGATAATACAGGATTCAATAGGCATGCAGCGAACATACGATGGGGATGAAAACGTAGGTACCATATGGATGCGATAGATGGTACAATAGGGGTACAACGGAGATACGATAATGATACAACAAAAACAAAATGGTTGAATTAAAGATGTTATAGAAACGTATTAAAGATGTGATAGGAAATCACATTAAATGACATGTTTTTCTTAAGATTTTCTGATTTCTGTGTCATTATTTGAAATTTAAGATTTTTGTGTAACGGTCGATACCGCTCAATTTTTTTACGTAGAGTACGCTACTTTTTATTCAAAACATCACGATTCTAAGAGGGTTATCGTTGAATTGAGGCAACAGTTTTTTCCCCAAGTGCTTAGTGATGCAGCAATTCCCATGATATCTGGTTTCCATTCCATTCCATTCGATTCCATTCCATTCGATTCCATTCGATTCCATTCCATTGGATTCCATTGCATTGCATTGCTTTTCATTCCACTCGATTCCATTCCATTCGATTCCGTTCCGCTTCAGTTCCGTTTCCGTTCAGTGTTCTTTCCGTTCCGTTCCATTTTGTTCCGTTCTGTTCCGTCGTGTTCCATTCTATTCTGTTGTGTTCTATTCCATTCTATTCTATTTGTTCTATTAGAATAGAATTAGGCAATAGGAACGAACCTTCTGACCCATTCTTGGGTCGGATAATTACTTCGATAATTATTTGGTTGTATACCCAAGTCCCATGCCGTATTTCTAGCCGCGTCAACCATGTCGGCAGCGGGATTCGAACCCAGGTCTTTCTGCTCGCAAGCAGATTCGCTCACCAGTTGACCAAGCTGGCTATTCTACTCTATTCTATTCTATTCTATTCTATTCTATTCTATTCTATTCTATTCTATTCTATTCTATTCTATTCTATTCTATTCTATTCTATTCTATTCTATTCTATTCTATTCTATTCTATTCTATTCTATTCTATTCTATTCTATTCTATTCTATTCTATTCTACTCTACTTAAATAACTCTTCGACCATTCACTATGCCAACCAGAAAGACTCCTAAAACTTGAGTAGTGAAACTTTTATCGTTTTCCAGTGCGCTACAGAAAAAAAAGTTATTTACCCAGAGCTCCAAAGACACAAGTGATGTCAGAAAAACCTTTATTGGCAGTCGGAGAAGCAAGTACGAGACCCTGCTGTTATTAATATTTTAGGTGTGGGGCAAGGAATGATGTTCTGCAGCTCATGCACGACAAGAAAATAATAACTCAAAGAAAATAAAACTCTTATAAAAGAATGTTGAATAATTCTGACAAAAATCAGACAGCCAAAACGAGAAAGCTTTTTGATTTTACAAAAATTATTTGGTGGACCTAATTTTTTATTTTTCTTCACGCAAAATAAGAAAAAGTTCAGATACTGTGACGGATGTTTGATATTCTCTTTTATTACTGACTAAGAAAAAGTGATAGTACACAGTTATCATATTGTTGTAGCCTTACTCAGGTGACGATTTGTCTTAACTCTTCCGATTTTGTTTGCATAGAAAAATTCTGTTCAGTTCATGCTATTTCACTGCAAAATTTATAGGCGAAAGAATAAAGTGAATTAGCGTTTTACTCATCATTGTTTTAAGCCAACTGGAATTACTTGCTACGAATGAAAGATGGCAGAATTGATATTCAAATTTATCAACAAAGTATTTCATGAATTAATTTTTCCATGATAAAAGTTTATACTGAATGTGAAATGTCATTATCTTGTTTATGTATCTAAAACATTAAGTTGGAACACTTAATTGGACAAGAAAATACTGGTGTAGCACCGAAAAATGCTGGTGTAAATATCCCAACGGCTAATCAATGAGTGGTAAAGTTACTACAACAACTACATTTATTTTTTTTTACGAAAAATCTTCCAAGTGTTCGTTCTTAACCATTCAAGTCTTCAGTCATGAATAAGATCAAAATTGAATGAAAAATTATTGTCAATACGATATGATAAAAACTTCAGAAATAAGAGACAAGTAAATTGACAAAAATATCAATAATAAATGAACCGCACTTTAAAATAACTTCCACTTCATGTAATTAAATTTATTATCGTCTGTATATACATATATACATACGAACATACATATATTCGATCGTTCTACATTCTTTTTATTGATCTGAAATGATGTCGTGTCACCACTTTTTGTGCTTTCTGCATTTACAGATGAGGAGTCCTGCCATTAATATTACGACACCGTTTACGTGGAAGCAACTTGATTTGCATAAGGTATCCCATTCTCATTCGGCCACGCCAAGTCCAACCTTCAGTAATAATATCCTTACCAAGCCGCTGACTTGGACGCCTATCTCCATAATATTAGGAGCGGAAGCCTTGCGTTGGTGTGTAGGCGCAAATGAGGACTTATACAGTCATACAGTCCAGCTTCTTGTGTCCTTCTCGTCGTAGTTGTTTGGAGGGGATGGAGGATATGGAGAAAGGGTTGCTTCTTAACAGAGAAGTGCTTGTGTGTGATTGAGGAGTGTGTGTCTATGAATGTCTTTTTTTCACGAAAAAACTGTTTTTGTTTTCAACATTGTTCATGGACCATCCTGTAGAACTAGGGGTGTTCTGATCCAACTAGACTGTTCCAGTGGAAATAAGATGATTTAGATTTAACTAATTTGAAATGAAAATATAGATGAATGCATTAAAGATTTACAAAGAATTATTGCGTTTGAAATGAATACTTTGTATTGATTTCATTCAGAACTACTGTTCTGCTTCTTATTTACCAATAACATGGCCCAAATAGCAACCGTTGATATTCTTTGGTTTAAAAGTGATAAAATAATTTTTCTTCAGTAATAGATAAGAAGTAATGGGACGGACACTCACAGATACAGAGAGAGATGGAGAGACATTGTCTATTATATATGTAGATAACTATCGAGACGATTTTTTATTGTATATACAGTGTAAGCAGAAATAATATTTTCGGGAGCTGTTTCAACGTTCTGGTAATTTTAACAGTAAAGAAGTCTAGAGCCTTGGGCTTCGTGAATTCTTATTACTAGCTTATGAATGTTATTTCTGGTTTGTACGGTATCATCTCCATCGAAGAGCTCTTCTTTGACAATATTGTTGAAGCCATTGAGATATTTACAGGTCTCGATGAGTTGTCATGTAGTTTTCTTTGATTTATAGACATGAGCTCAAGCTGATAAAAATGCCTTTCATTGCTGGGATTGCAGATTGCAGGAAACAATCTTCGTTGCTTTATGCTAAACTTTCCCCATTTATTAATGTCTCTTCGTAGGGTAGAAAAAATCATCATTCATGTTATTTTGTAATCATTTAAATTTACGTATAATTATGGAAGATAGTTCTTCGAAGTGCTCTACGCAGAGCTTTTAAATCAATTCAAAGCCATATATAATTTCACCATTAGGACTATTTGCTATTCGTATCCAAAGAGTGGCAACTGGCTTATAACAGATCCCTGTCTGTTAATCCTAGGCTATTTATCACCTCGTTATTTACCACTCGTATTCAAAGAGGGGCAACTGGCCTATAACAGATTCCTGTCTGTTAATCCTAGGCTATTTATCACCTCGTTATTTACCACTCGTATTCAAAGAGGGGCAACTGGCCTATAACAGATTCCTGTCTGTCAATCCTAGGCTATTTATCACCTCGTTATTAGGGCTATTTACCACTCGTATCCACAGAGTGGCAACTGGCCTAAAAGAGACCCCGCACTTTAATCTAACGATTGACTAGACACTGAACAGACACCCGTATTATTATCATTTAGAAGTTTGTTCTCAATTTAATTGATGAGTTAAAGCAGTTCATTGGAAAGTCGTAAGGTAAGTAAATAAGAATGTACACACATACTATCCAAAATAACATTTAATTTGTGTAATTTTAATTCCAAGTGCAAACAATTTTCTTTGGTATTACTGCACTTTCTGAAATTAAAATTATGATTTGTCTTCGATTAAATTCCTATGGCCACATTAGCCGTTCGACAACTTATCCTCCTTGTGTTGAATTAAAAAGTCCACAGGTTTTCTTTCTCGAAAACTTTGTGTGCGGAAATTTTAACACGACGTTTACAACACGCCTGTGCCAATAATTTGTGAAGCAGACCCCGGCACAGAAGTAGATGACAGCAAGGAGTTATGATGACGGAAACAATCTGACCATTTGCCACACGGGAAATTGCAGGGAGGACAAGCCTACTACCACTTGTAATTCTCAGGGTCTTGTGGACATAGTCAACAGTATACTCTACACCAGGTTAGGCATTTTTTGGTTAGGCATTTGTACGTAGGTAATATTGAAATTTTTTAAGATTTTGCCAAAACACAGAATTCTACACACGCCAACAAGTTTTGCAACTCTTGTTGCAAAAGAGAATTCTCAAACGCTAGAGTTTGAAAAACGATATTCAGTTTGAATTCTCACTCTGTAGTTGGTTTTGGTTTACGAGTAACAGATTGTTAACGGATAGATAACATACAAACTACACATGAACGCTGGTCAGAAATGAGATGGGCATTTGGAAAAAACTTTACTCCCATTTTTTCATAGTTCAATTGCGTTTTTTCTTACGTGTGATGGGTGCTAGACGATATCGAGTTTGCATCTTAGGAAAGTTATTCTTACATCACACCAGACGAATGTGAGACTTAAGGTCTGCATGAATCAAAACGAGAGCACAGCATGGATACTGAATTTGCTTTTACTACATGTCCTAGAACAAAATGTGAATATTTCATGAATGTACATTATGTTCATGTAATAGTAGAATTTTATTGGTTCTGATGATAAAATGAGAGCATCTGGCTTTTTTAAGTAACTAACTCCTGTGCACTTAGTTTCCGAACAAACTCCATGTGGCCATATTTCAGACTCCAACTAAGGGCGTTTGAAATTAGTCAAGCACTCTTAAATACCTTTCATATTTCCTCATCAGAATAAAGTCGTCTTTGAACATGTCGAGAATCTTTCATGGAAAAGATTGGTGAGCACTGGCTGCATAAGATGGGAATATTCCCTCAGTGCCTCATTAGATGACGTCTTCCTTTAATATTCTCGCTGTACGTAAGTGTAATGAACTCATCGGTTCATCGAAAATTCTGATTCGTTTTCGTGGAACTGAATTTTTTGTGCGATTATCATACATCTCAAGCAAAACGCTCATTGAAATTTGTTCTCATTTTCCTGTGCGTTATGAACATTTGAAAGCTATTTCTTGCAAGAAGAAAATAAAGAATTCATTGCATTATTTCCGTAGCTATGAAACAGTGATAAAAATCAAAGATATTTTTGGAAAAAATTAACAACAAAAGTTGAATGAAGACGCCAAGGAAATCGAATTAACGTTTGAAGCAAGCAGATAAATAAAAATGCTTGTTTTCCATTGAGAATCGAAAAAGTTTCTAATAATGCTAGTCATAAAGCATGAACATTTGAAAATATGGTAAGGTTTATGATTACATCCACGTATAGCTTCCAAATAAAGATTGAATGACCTGGTGGATCCATAACAATTATTTCTCCCAGTGCTGATCATCTTATTCGACCAGAACTGAAGTCATTTACTCCTGTTCAATATCAAGTTTTTTCTGTCCTAGGACTTTTACACTAGGAAAAAATTATCTTCATACGAGAAAAGGTATTTCCATAGAAAGAAAATAGCTTCTTCATGCTAAGAAAAATATGTTTTCATGAAAAAAGTATTTTAAAACAAAGAAAAAGTTACAATATTTGCTTAGAGAAAAATGTTATTTATGTAGAAAAAAGTTATTCAAAACACAGAAGTTATTTTCATATCAAGGCTTATTTTAATATGAAAAAAGAGTTTTTATATAATTTTTTTTTCATACGTAACAGAAGTTATTTTCATAAAACAAAGTATTTTTTATGCAAAGAAAAAGTTATTCTGAGAAAGCAAGAAATGGGGAATTCATTTTGATGCTAGAGCACGTGTGGACATTTCTGGCAACAATTCTAAGAAACTTTTTGCTGTTCTCAGACCACGATGTTGGAGGAGAGGTTGAAGATGTTGACAGAGCAACAGTTACTAAACATTGTATCACTGCGTGTCTTGCCAAGCCAAGAATGCCGTAGTAATTGAATGCTAATTCGTGTCTATCTTCTTAATCGTCAGGCCTGAACATTTTTTGAAAAAACTGTTGCAATTTTATGGAAATAAACATTGTGAAAAGTGTAAATGATGGAATCAAAGAAATTCGTGCACATGTGACTTAAGCTTGAAGTCCGATAAGCTTTTAGCAACGTGTAATAATCAGATTTAGCTTAACACGTATATGGAAACATTATAAAAGATGCCAAGTCCGTGGAGTTACACAATAGAGCCATAATTATCTATTGACTTTTTTCAAAGATTCTGAACTCACTGAATGTTTACGAGGGAGGTTTACGTCGTACTTTTAGTTAGAACATCAAAATAACACTCATGAACAGCGATGGGTTGAAGAGGAGGAGGGTTGGCCTTGAAGTTGAGTTATTTCAGGTCTCCCTAATAACTTCGTAACCGGTCTTTCACATCCAAGCGAGACATTTATTAAATTTTCGCCTTGCCTTCCCCTGGTATACATCACTGTCATGCATTGATGTTACGAAAGAATTTTTCCGTAATCGTACCATCGTTTTAGATGAGCTTACGCCTACGTAGTTAAGGTGAATTTATGGAACTGGAGAGCCCCACATGCAACACGGGTATCCCCACACGCAACACGAGTACCCCCACACGCAACACGGGTATCCCCACACGCAACACGAGTACCCCCACACGCAACACGGGTATCCCCACACGCAACACGGGTATCCCCACACGTAGCACAGGTATCCCCACGCGTAACACAGGTATCCCCACACGCAACACAGGTATCACCACACGCAACACAGGTATCCTCATACAGAACACGGGTATCCCCACACGCAACACGGGTTTCCTCACACAGAACACGGGTATCCCCACACGCAACACGGGTATCCCCACACGCAACACAGGTATTCCCATATGCTACACAGGTATCTCCACACATAACACGGGTATTCCCACATGCTACACAGTTTTCCCCACATGCATCCTCTGTTTTTTCTAAACTGCTTCTCAACTTTTCCAGCAGGGTGATGGAACATCTCAAATATATATACAGTCCAGTATTGTTAAACAAAATTGCCTGAGATTGAGAGAATTTGAACTGAAAGATTTTTTCATTATGAAATTTTCTGTGCAATGATCTGCTAGACATTTATGAAACTCCGTTGACGAAAAAGTCATGACAAATTGAAGTTTTTCCTAATAAATTTTTTCATCAAAACGAAGTTATTCTCTTAGTTGTACACAGTTTTCTTGAGGTAAGCATTTTACAACGCTCTCTTTCAATGATGATGTTTGGAGCATCAAATTCCTAATTTTTTATGGTTTAACGCAGCACCTCACAGATTATAGTTAGTCTGGTACAAATTTTTTTGTATTTATGTTTTTATTGCAGTTAATTTTTTCAATGTTAGAAAATTTGTATTTGATTCTTTTTAGACTCATACGTCAAGTCACTTCACTCTTATTTTACATTAATGTAAATTGGATAATTATCTCACAATAAAACTCATTTAACTTTGGCTTTGGCCGGAGTTAAATTAGTGGGAGATGGGCGTTTAGTAACTTATTTTCTCGTTCTCTCAACGTAATTTATTGTATGATCATACAAGTAAAATTCGATTGTAGCAGAGCAAACAGTACTGCACCCGCATTGTCTTACAAAGTGTTGTTATTAAAATTGTTCTATGTATTAAAGTCGTACCGAGTGCTTTAAATTGATCAGGATTTGGATCATTAGAATTTTTTATGTTAATGGTGTATCATCACGTTTTTACTCCCGAAAATAATTATACATATCCATGGTAAGCACCAGGAAAATATGTTTGCTTCACATGAATAATTATGCAGCAGTCATAAATATTTCAGTTAATTCACTCTATTAAATTCACTTGAGTTATTTTCCATCAATCGCTACTGACGAGCAGCTAATCCTCTTAGGCCACAGTTTAATTACTACATTTTTGAAAAATTTTAGGGAAATTTTAATTCTACATTAATGCCAGAGCTTGTAAAGCATGAAGCAGAACAGTAGAAAAATTCTCCTAGAAGTGAACAAGAAACGAAGTTTTGTATGCCAGGAACCGTTGGTACGGCGCCAAAACCAAAATATTCTAAAATTCTTCAACCAGTGACAGAATTTGTAGGGTAGGATGAGAAAGAATAGTATGGGGTAATAAATGTGCTTGCCGCACTTCCAGCGGTGACGTGAAAATATAGAGCAGGGAGATGTGTCTAGAATACGGGTTTTAGGAATTGTTTACGGAAAATTTAGTGCGGCAAGATTTGGTTACGGAATAGTGTTTTAAAAGAAAACGATTAAAAAACAGACGATTCTTATCTGATTTACTGGACAAGACTTCTGTTTCAATTCATGATCCATACATACATACATAGTAGAAGTTAAAATTTTATCTAAAAAACAGTTTGCACGAACATGTAATGGTTGCAGTTACATGCATTGTTTGAGATGTATGTATTTCATGCATTCGTATCATATTCATACACACACAGTGCATGTGATGAATATAGAATGACCAATTGGATATATAACGAACAAGTACATACATAAACTGTACATGCAGAAATGTTGCCAAGGATATGATACACATAGAAAAATGCATACGTGTTGTACACGGATGTAGTTAGGAAGATTTTTTTGCAAGCGAGGTTAATAACTCATGAAGAAGAAAAAATAAATGTTGAAGTTAAAAAGCTCATTTAATTCGAATGCTTTGAACTCAGCTCCGATTTTATCAAAAATTTTTAGCCACTAGATAGAAACCTACTGAATTCCAACATTAATTGGCTCTCTTACTGAAATACTGAATGTGTTCTTTAATATAATAATATTTTAGTGAGCAGTATTGAACAGTGTTTAGATTAAAAATTTTAGTGATCAGTGATCCAACATTAATTGGCTCTCTTACTGAAATACTGAATGTGTGCTTTAATATAATAATATTTTAGTGAGCAGCATTGAACAGTGTTTAGATTAAAAATTTAGTGATCAGTCTTTCTTTAGCATTAGCCTATTGTGGACTCTACAATAGTCTTCGAGTCATCATGGTGTCACTTTATGAAAACTTCTAATTGACACCGTGAAATTATTTAAAAGTTTACATTCAAAGAGATTCCTTCATCAGTAATGCTAAGCCATTTGCGTATACAATCGTTATTTCCTTGTTGATTTAGACGTGCGGTGTAGCTACACACTTTAGTAAAGGGACGAATGCCCTTATGTGCATCCCCACTTGCCAACGTGGGTGTCTTCAAAATCCTGATTATATTTCTGCTCAAATTAATGCTTAAAATTTACATTGACAATAATTACATTGATTTTTCATTATTGATTTGTAGTATTTAATCAAAATGTAGCCAATACACGAATAGAAATATTTCCACTCTGATAAACGGGAAAAAAGGACGACTAGTTAAAAAAAAATTTCCCCCCCCAAAAGTGGTCCTAGTGAAAAACTGAGATAGTGTAATCTGTTACCAGAACGAAATATGCAAACAAAATATGAACTCGTAGAAATATCAGCATCTAAAATATTTTTTAACGTTTGATGTCGGTTGCACGTTTTTTAAAAATAATGTATTTTTAGCATGATTCAGCAACCATCATATGCATAAAAAATATACTCGTTTTAGGTTTCATTTCATAAACAATTTTTAGTTATCTTAGTTGCGCTCGGCAATGAAAAATTAAAATTTGTGGAGCATGAAATTGAATTCGCAGTTGGAAACTGTAGAAATTGTTTAATCAAAACTAAGTGGAAAACTTCCTTTGATGATAAGTTAAAAAGGATATGAGTTAACTAGTTAATTGAAAGTAGAATTGAGTTTTTAGTGGATCACAATTGATTAGATAAGCGTTGATGGAAGAATCTTTGAGCGTAGGAAATTGAATGATTTAGGACATTTAGAGATTAATTAAGCAATCTCACAACGCTCTCGTGCTCTTTCAAGAAAAATTTTAAAGCATTAATTCCCAAATATCACTTAATTTACAAGAACCACTAACGAAATATTAGTCCCTTATGACCATCTAGAAAAAATTGTTGGACGTTGCACTTTTATCAACAATTTGAACCCAGTGTTTCTATGATACAAACAGTGAAATGCATGAGCACGCAGAAATCAAAATAACTGAACAATGTTTTGTGCCATTGCTTACCAAATTTCTTAAGTAACGTGAATAGTTGAACAGTAAATTTTGATATCCATGTTTCTAGTATAACTACAATATAATAATTATTAAATGGTGAAAAAATTAATGAGTTTTTATGCTGCTCTTCATAAATGAGAAAATGTTAGGAGATGCAAAGACACTTTAACACTTTTAATTCAGGTGTAAAGTGTAGCAACAATGTAACATAGTTGCCAATTTGAATTATTTACTATCGTATTATTAGGATCTAAGTAACGGACAGTTTTTAATATTTCAAAAGTCGTCTGTAATACGTGTATATAAAACTTAAGCATAAGCATGGTCCTCAACCAAATTATACAAAAGCTTCCATCTAACAATAAGGCAAAACGTGCCAACGTAGTAAAATATGATAATTTATTTTGGAGTACATACAAAATACAATATCAGACTACAGTAACTGTTCGTGTGTTTTTCTTGTAATCAATCAGTGGTAAAGTTGCTACAACAACTACATGTATTTGTTTTATGAAAAATCTTCCACACATAAAGGCCTGGGCTGTGATTTACTGACCTGCCACGATGAGGAGGAAGCTGTACGATAACGAAGACTTTGTCGTCTTCATGATGTCAGTGGAGGAAAACTTGCACAGCTGCTCAAACCACATCAGCTAACACACCTCAGTGCGTTACGCAGTCCATGTCCTGCACCACCTGCTTGTGAATTTATTTTCAGTATTACGTGTGTTGATGCTTATTTTCAAAACTCTAAATAAAAATTGTATTGCTTATTATTTTCGGTCTCTCTAAAATTTTGTTACTCGTAGTTTTCCCGTTTCAATATTTTTAGCGCAACTTGTTAGAACTTTTTATCCAAAAATACGAGTTGTATCGGTTTTCAGCAATGTTTTACAAAATTTTATAAATGTGAGAAATTAAAAGTTTTTCATAAACTTTCACAAGTTTACAAACCTTTTCCCTTTTACACGGATGACTGTGATCACGTCAATATACAAACTGACAAGTACGCTTTTGAATTCAAAGATATGGTATTTTAGCAAAAGTTCTATAGGTTGTAAATATTTCCTTGACTCTTAATATTAATCAGACAGTGGTCTGATTCACGATTCGATATTCACGGACACTTGCCTGATACACAACATCACGATCATAAGCACTTGTATCGTTTCAAATTTTCTTGGTCATATGAATGTTTGCTAGAAGAAGTCCATGGACCTTGGGATTGGAAATAACATTAAGGGAAATAATAGTCAAAATAAATTGTTCCAATTTCTAGCATTGTTTTTCTGGTTCGTTTGGTGTCCAATTAGCTTAGTTGGATTTCTGTAAACCTTGGCTGGAAAAAATGTTTTCAAGTTAAACAAATTTATTTCTTCGAGTAATATTCATTTTTTGCTAAATGTTCGTAGGACTCTGTGACGGAATTTAGATGATCAACTTAAAGTTGGCTAGCAATCAACGTATACTTGTTTCACGTCCAACTTACACTTGCATTAAAATAAATTTTTACAATAACTGCGTTTGCTATGATTCGTTATCATTCCATGGGGATTCCGAACAATTATACAAACAATGAAAAATGATTCTGCAAATTGGCTGAATGGCTTCACACAAATATTGATATATTAGTACCGATTCAATTTTTTTTTAGATTTTCAATGATTATAAAAACACGATAGTCATCGGTGCCTGCATTTTGAAGCTTTTCCATTGAACCATTGGGGACCTGCCAAAGTAAAATATAAATATTTTACACAACCTCCATCCATTTACATGTTAAAATAGAGTGCGAAATATGGTTCTAAAGCAAGCACATGAAATATCGAAGGAATGTCACAACTGAGAGCATTTTTGAACGCATTTTTTGGCTGTTATTGCCTAGAAAGGCAGACCCACTCCAGCTCATCCGAACTGCTCTTTGTGCTCAGTTAGATCAAAAGTGTCCATGTTTTTGCACTATTTTTATTTCTTTCACCGGTATTGACATTTCTGCTCTTCCAAAATGAAACTGTTACATCTGATCTGTTCATACCATCTATGAATCTGCAGCTGACATCGACATTTCTACTTGATACACATATTTATTAGACCTGTATTTTTTTATATTTTCATCATTGAGATCATTCAATTCGACATCCTCATATGCGATTTTGATATCCTAAAAAAAATTCAGTTCATATTTTTACACGTGCGTACATTAAAGTTATTTAACCGTTTGTTGCTAAAACACACAAATACATGTAGATGTGCTCACATTTTGACTGTCATCTGAGTTCAGATTCGCGATGGTGTTTTCTATACTTTTTTGAAATCTTTCATTCTCATTTTTCAGTGATTTCGAATTGATAATTACGGGTATTTGTCTGACATTATTTTGCACTTGAACTGCAGTGTGGGCAGTTGGACTCAACAATGAATTACAGATCGCCTAACTTTAATTTTTTTACTTGTTCGTGAGTAGCTTTACCCATGTTTCTAATTGAAAAATGTTGTTCCATAACATAATCTTTGTACAAAAAGGCTAACCGGTGTTTAAGAAATTCATATACCACCAACAAAAGGATAGATTTCTCATTTTTCATGTTCATGACGTTTAGCTAATAATGTTATTCTAATATTAGATTTATATACATGTATGCAGTCACTTTGCCTAGTTATAACACGCTAAAAGAAACTTTTGCCAATTGAGCTTCATACAAATGTAAAAAACGACATGTTAAAGAATAAAAACTGGAAATAAGTTCGTTTTTATTTCGAGAGATAATGACTATGGTTCATATTAACACATATGAAGCAAATGACAATCAAAATTTGCATTGACATTCTTCATTGAAGATACGATGGGAAACATAACCTGACATTTTTTATTTTTGTTATCATAACTGTAGCAAACACCGAGGCAAATACCTGTAGTAAAAAAGGTTTCTCAGTTACCCAAAATTTAGGGTATTCAATAATCTACACTGACGTTCTAAGCGTGTGTGAGAACTTTTAAAATTCCGATGAAGTTTTCATGCTCAACATATTTTTGAACACTTAATCAAGCCTAGACACTGTCAGCATACATATGAGTTATACCACCAAAGAATGAGAGCTCTAAGCACCGCATTAAGCGAAAATGTAACTCAGACAACACAAATACATAAGGATAGAAAAATTATTTGACGGTGCAAATAACAACCAAATTTTATAGCGGGGCGGCACGAGAATGATGAGAGGTCCAGCATCTGTTGACAGCGTCATCGGGAGCCGATGACAATAAAATCTGTGAAGCGGAAATCAAATTTTACCAATGGCCTTTCAAACTACTATCCAGAAAATTAATCAACACTCAACAGCAATCAATTTCCTGCAAGCTGAGAATATTTTTATTGTAAAGCTTTCAGAAAAGAGAGGAGCTTCAGGACTTCATCGCTTGCGTCTGTCATTGTCTTGAGTAGACTGCATCTCTCCAAGCCCTTTATGACTGTAGTAAAAGTTTTATTAGTATTCTCTGCATATCATAAAATGCCGTTTATCATTCCCATTGCGCAAGCGCTCTCTCATATTATTCCATTGACTGACGTCATTCAAATGCTCAAAACATGAAGTGCTCTTTGTCGTAATTCTTATTAGTCTGTCATGGGTTTAAACTAGCATACACTCGTATGCTTCGTTGTGAGGAAAACTATAGAACACGTCAGAACAAAGAGTGAAACAATTGCTTGTAGTTCTTAGGGGATTTATTCAAGTCTAAGAAAATAAAATTTCCGTGTCAAGTAGTCGTGCCATTATTTCTTTTTCCTAAAATCCGATTAAAATTTTTTCTAGTATATGATGCATAATAATGTATTAGCGATTACCAACATCTTAATATTACAGAAGCTCAATGTTTAAGAATTGGTGCGACTAAAATCGATATGGAAGGTGGAATGGAATTGACGCCAAACAGTTATCCAAAAAAAATATTGCTTAAAATAAACAGCATGTGCATTGATAAACTCAGGAATAGTAGTCATAACTAAAGTTCCATATTATTCAATCGTTAATTATTGAGCAGAAATTTTCGTTTACTTTGTCATTTCACCTGAAGAATAATAGGAAAACTAGTGACCCTCAAATTATTGTATCCGTTGACTGTGAGAATCAATGCTGCTTCTAACATGCTTTTAAACATTGAGCTGTATATGCATAAGAGACTGTAACATTAATGCTAGGTTACGGAGATTAAAATAAGTCATTGAATAGCTAAGCTAATCGACTAAAAAAGACAATTTGGGGAAGACAGCGCCAAAGAAAAATTGTACGTTAGAGTGTACGACCCTGACAAATATAATCGATGACGAATATGACCATGTGCAACGTTAGTGATAATCTCATTTGGAATTAAAAAATCATTGCTTATGGAAGGAACTAATTTGGAGATTAGTTAAAATAATAATTGTGTCACAGCCAAAATTAGCATTTGTGCGTTATTTTAACACCAGTAAGTTAAGCTGCTCAAAATATTTTACTGGAAGGGTGGTTTTTAAATGCATTACAAATTAATTCTTTGTTATTAATTTATTACAAGGAATACGTAATGAATGTTCAGTTAAGAAGCTTAGTATCTTGTTGTGTTTGATAGAAATTAACAATGAAATTAAAAGATTGGCATAAAAGTGCTTCTGTATGACAATGAACTACACGATCATTACGTGCAGCATATTTTGATTTTTACGTGACTTTTCAATGTTGTAATACTTTGTTAGCCGGAAATTTTTCATCGTGTAATGAGAAATCTGGGAAACCCATGGTAACTCAAGATTATAATAATCAAAGCTACCTTCAAAATATTCTTTTTTCCTATTAGGATAACGTACTTTCTTTACTTCACTGCTTTGAGTGAATTAATTCAAATTTTGTAATTGTGTTAACGGATGTGCTGAGCATGTTTTTCAAAAAAGCCTTGGACCATAAGATAATTATCCCCATAATTTTATTTAGTTTAAAGACTAATCCTACGTTCTCCATGTTTGCTGCATGGAGAACATAGGATTAGTCTTTAAACTAAATAAAATTATGGGGATAATTATTTTATGGTCCAAGGCTTTTTTGAAAAACATGCTGAGCACATCGGGTAACACAATTACAAAATTTGAATTAATTCACAAGTAGCAATGCTCATTAAATTCGAATTGAACCATAATCTTGAAATTTCATTATGTCCTCCATGAGAGAGGAGATCAAAAATTCTTTTGAGACTTCAATGAAAAAAGGTAAATTATTGGTGGGAGCATTTAAGGTCGATATCTTTCTTGAGGCCTCTGTCACAGTGTTAAGAATGATGTAAATTACTAATTGTTTATCGACGCAGACTCTGAAACAGATAACAAAGTATTCTATAATTTAGTTTTGGGAATTAGAATTCCTGAAAACAATTTATCTCTTACGAATATCTTTCCCATGGGTGAAAATTATTTATCTCCATTTCGATCACCTGCATAAGAAAATTTATTTATTCATACTGAACAGCTGAGGCCTCGATGCGAGTCTTTGGAAATGAGAATGAAATGTAGGTACTGACATAATAATAATGTCAAGGTTGTGTGCACCATGCTAGAAGAATTTGAAGGATTTTATACACGTGGGATGCGCAACAAATGCCATGATCTTCTTGAAGCTCTGCACACTAGGAAGAGTATGAGAAAACTCTAGGGACTTTACATCGAATACTTAAGTATCTCATACTTTTTAAGGTCGCAAAAGCATGTGTTGTGCAACTGAAAAATTATTCTTGAAAATCCTTTACCAAACATGCAGTGTATAGAAACTGAATGCAAACAGAAACAAAATACTAGTTTAAGTATTATATTAAAAATTTTATTCTCATATTTTTTCAGTACATGCTAAGGATTCTCGTATCTCGGTGAAGCTGACATATTTAATTTCATTAGGCGGGTCTGCACACATGTGGGTTTCACCCAAGTGCAATTTTTTCCATCCTACAGCTTCTAGCAAGTAAATAATTCAATCATTTTCTCAGTAAACTCCAATCTATATTTTTTTAATTTTCTTCGTGCATATTCAAAAATATTACCAAGGAGAATTTACTTTCTTGTGTGCGTAATGAAAACAATAAAGTTAGTGTAGAAAGTGGCCCTTAGTTCTGAGTAAGAAATTCTAGACAGGGCCCAGCAAGGGCAGATGAACTTCACTCTCCCAAAAGTTTACGAAATTGGTTGCTGGCGCAATAATGGCTGTAGAGCAAAGGCAATCCAGGCTTTAGAGAGCGCCACACCAGCACCATAACATCAACAAAGTCCTCTTTAACGCAAGTCCAACGATAGTTGGCCAAGTCCATCGTTGTAGACGATCACAGCTAAGCGATGCTACAACTCACAACCCAAGATGCTCCTGAGAATCTCACAAGCTGAATTCCTGCTCGAGACTCTCGGATTGCGGCCTCAATTGGATCAGTGTCATTGCTTCATTATCATAGGAAGAGCTGATATTTACAAGGAAAAACGGGGACTACCTCTGGATCGCACCACTTCGCATCAAGCGAACGAAGGTTCCACTCTGAGCTTCGATATCCCATAACACACGCTAGGAATTTTAGGATCTGCGCGCTAAAGTTGCATTTACTGATATTTGTATGACACTGAGGCGACGATGCGAGAGTGTCTTTGGAAATTGGAATTAAATGTGGGCACTGAAAAGAAAATAGTTTGAAGTTTTCGCTCGCCGTGCGAGAACTCATGTTTATGAGCTCAAAAGAGAGTGCTACAATCTTCTTAAGGCCTAACCAGAAGCCACGAGAGGGGAAAAAACTCTACGGATTTACAGGCCAATATTTAAGTATCTTTTTCCGTTAATGTTAACCACCAGAAGAGTTTCCTAACTGATTTGTTAATCGTGATTGGAAATCAAGATTCAAAGTCGTCGACTCATTTTGAAGTACCAGTCAAAGTTAACACAAGTTGAGCAATTGTCCCAGAAGAAGAATTGTAGAGTAAGTTTTTAAATTTCCATTTACTGAATTGTTAAAAATATTTAAATGTTCTCATTTGGTTGGATCAACTCATGCAAGAAAATTTACAAGACAATTATTGCATCTTTTTGGATGTCCTACAACTAGAAGAAAACATATTACTCTGACTTCACAATCGTAGGAAGGGTATTTTTCTATCTAGATAATATAATGAGTATTGATTCTAGAATAAACGAATTGAAATGAAATAAACGAGCATTTCTTTAGACGATCCGTTGAATGCAAAGTCATAACTTGATACGATGCTTAATTTTAATGCTCTAGCCTAGAATCATTATGTAAATAAACACTCAGTCAGACAAGAAGAAACACCGAACATGTGTTAAAAATACTGGATAACTATTTAAGAAATCGGATTCATGTAGTGCCATCTTACAATCCAGTTTAGTGTTTGTGACAAATTATAGCTTAGGATAATTTGTATCAAAGTTCTCAGGCATTGTCAACTGATTATGAATGCACATTTTACTGACAATGCTACTCACAAATTCTATTAAATAGAACTTGTCGAAATCAGGGTTTCCACGCATTCACTTTGTTTGAACGAGTAAATTCTTCAGATGTCGACGCATTTCAGAATTTTTGGTTTAGATTCGTGAGTGGAATTTAAAATGGTTGTCAACCCGATAGCTTGATCAAAAGGCTTTCCAAAGGCCGTATACATTTTGTTGTGGCTCGCAGCCTCTTTGAACAAAGTTTTAAGGGAATACTTCAAGTCTGTATGGCTTTACAGCATTCAGTGACCTAGAGCAAAAACCACATTTTTTACTGGTATGATTTTGTACTCATTCTGCAGCTTCCGTGTGTGTTTGATATATGATACGCATTTTTGTATCCACGTTGAAACATTGATGCAAAAGATATTGGATGTGTGTGCTATACTTGTATTTAATTATTTTCTGCATTATTCTATGGAGAGGAATGAATAATTAATGAGGAATGAATAAATAATTATTATTTGCTCATCCATCACAGTGGTTTTTGAAAAAAATTAATTTAAAAGTAAATTATTCGCAGAATTATAGTTATTAACGAATGAATAGAATTTAAGCGATTAAAAGCACAGATATTTATCAAATACGTGCCCACGAATATTGTAGACTTCCATTCAATAGAGAAATGTCATACTATTAGTAAAGTAGTAGTAGTAGTAGTAGTAGTAGTAGTAAAATTAAAATACAATTTTTCTAATGTACGATACCTGCAATTAAAAATTGAAACTTCATTGACGACATTAGCTTCACAATTCATTCTATATTCATTCAATTGAAATGTGATAAAATTTAATACTCACTAATATGTATAGAAGCTGACTAAATCCTTAAAAATAATTTCATAAAATATGCTGTAGATATTTTTATTTATGCATCAAAATTTTTTCACTAAGTGTACCCGCTCAGAAATGACCTCTGAATATCATTCGATACTAAAATAAATTTGATGCAGAAGGAACCAAACACACGTAATTAATTATACTAAGCAGAATAAGGGATGCATGCAATTCTATCCAAACAGCAGACTTGAAGCCCCGTATCTAGTCTACAGGAATACAGAAATATCTGAGGATGTTATGTGATCCACGATTCAAGAGTAAAAAACATCATTAGGTCAGACAAAATAGACAGAATGCAGCATGCTGTTTGATTCCGCGAAGCAAAAATGCATGATGTTGACATCGACACATGAATTACTCCATCGTGAAGTGAACATGATTTTGACAATCTGATCAATGAAGCAATACTGTGCAATAGCGTCTTCTTATGATAGTTACAACTGGCATGGTCCTATTGGAAAAGATAGGTGTTAATGTTTTTAAATTTTTACTCTTATGGATGTATTTTTGTCCCTCATGCTTTTCGTGTTTGATGACGCGACTCGTGTCAACTAAAAGATACTTAAATCTTTGTTTTAAAATCCGTAGAGTTTGTTCTCCTCGTGGATACAGATTTTAACTTCCAAAGTTCGTCGATTTACTACATAGACTAATGCAGAAAATGCAGGAAAATAAGTCATAAAAATTTTGTCTCGACCCTTTGTCAACACCGAATTTGTCTAAGAACAGTTTATTTTCATGTTAGATTGCTGTGCGTTATAAAGAAGAATGTACGAGTAAAGAAAGTACTTTTTAAACATTTTGCATGAGGGAGATGTATTCAACACAAAATTTTTTATCAAAAATTGCATTATGAGTTAAAATTACTACCATTAATCATGGGATTGAGCTTTAAATTGTACAGCTACAGATGCAGGAATTAAATAATATTCAATTAAATTTCTAACAAACGAAACCAATTTAACTTCAGCAACTTCGTTCATAACATTTTTAATCCTAACTATTAGTGATGCAACATCATTCTAGTTATCAGTCCAGAATAAGGAATGTCGCAGCTCTTTTGGTCATTTTGAAACAAAAAATGCAGCCAATTAGCTGAACCAAGACACAGAAATGTTCACGTTGCGCCATAATTAAATCCTTCCCAATTAAATCAGCTCCAGGCTCGCATAAACAATTACGTTCACGGAAATTCAGGTCGACAACAGTTTCGAGTTTTTATGTGCAGCAACACAGGCGTTAATTTCTGCATTAGGAGTGTCTCTTCTCATTAACTGTCATACGTCAGAAATTTACAACAAACCACTAATTAGTAAACACGGAAACAATAAAAGATTCGGTATTTATTCAAAATATACCTACACATGCACAAAAGTTACTGTTTTTTCTTAATTTGTGTTTGTTATGTGATGAAACAGCAAGGAACGTTCTTGTTTTTCACGAGAGAGTTAAGGGCATTAGGGTGCCCCTCTAAAGCCACAGCAGCGATGCACACACCACATCACTCCACGCAAGCCGACGGCTGACTGACACTTCAAAACCGCGTAGGCCTTCAGTCTTAGGCTGACTATCGTCACAGCAACGTTACGCTGGAGAGCTTAGGAAACTATACACGTACACTACAGCATATGTAAACAAACAAACAGATTAAAGATGGAGTTAATATATGCCGGTAACATACGAGTAGTCGGTTGATTCACATTAAAAAATTATGCCTTCCAAACAGGAGTCTTTATTTTAGGGACATTGTAATTGGTAGATTATTTCCAGCAAGCAAATTAGAGAAATCAATTATCTAGAAACAATGTTCAGAAGTAAACATAACGCGAGAGTGGACTAATGTAAAATTAATGCTATAAATCCATTTTCATCAGAAGGTTTTCCCTATTTTAAGAAAAGGTGTACCAACTTTAGAATGATCATATTATTATCAAATACAATCATATTTATGCTAGAATAGAAACGGTCGAATTTAAAATTCAACAAAATCTCGGTATGGGTCACCATGAAGACTGAGCGGGGGTCTCACAACATTAATTCTGTCCATGTTTGGCGTGAAAGTTTCTTAAACGTTCCTACCTTAAATTTAATTTGGATTTCTGCATGTGTAGAGCATCAGAGAAGCAAAATGTTGCACGTCACTTTATTAATTTTAAGCTTTTCAATGGAGTTTTTTTACAAGAGATTTAGCAGGTTAGAGAACTTTTTAACAACGATATGCAATGAAAACATTTACATGATCATTAGAATTTTGAAGCCTACGAATACCTCTTTGAAATTCATCAGTGAGTAATTAACATTTAGAATTCAGATATTGTTAAACGCCACAGATTCCAAATATAATGTACTTTTTAAATAAATAAGGAAATAAATTTACTACCTGAGTAAATATATGTATTCTTCGTGTAAACAATTTTAGGAAACACTTAATCGTTCATAAAGTTAGAATCTTTACAAAATCATTCTGCATCCTCGATAATTCAATAGTTCAGTATTTGATATAGAATTCATTACAATTATATGATAAGCATATAACATGGAAGGATGTTCTAATTGCTGTGTTGACCTTTAAAAAAAAGCTTAAATTATGTATTATGTTAGAATAATCAGGATTTAGAACTTTATAAATGTGATGGAATGAAGAGCCTTATTACTTCCTACTCCTGCTCTCCACTAATTTTCTACACACTCGCATCACCTTTTATCAGTCTTTGGAAACATGGCTTTTTATAATCATTGATAAATTCACATTTTATTCAATTATAACTAAGAGGCAACGTACACATTATGCGTGAGTTTTTATTAAAGCATCAACGTACCAGTTCTGAAGGAGAATACCATTTTATTGTGTTCATCGTGTATGTGCCCAGAGAGTGCATCCTAACAGATTTCAATTTCTAGACAGCACTTAAACACATTCATGAGACTTACTTTTATTACTCAAGCGTCAAAAGCCGTCAGGTAATGCAACCCTCACTTTTAACAGAGTTATCCCTCAAATGTTTCAACTAAACGGCAAACGCTTTTTAAGCTTTCGTACATAAGCTCGGTCGTTTTCTTTCATCACCGAACCAGCCTTTACTTGTGCAAACTGTGTGGTAGGAGCCATAAAGAGCTTGATTGGATGATCTTAAAACTGCCCTCACCCGATTGTTCTCGAAAAACAGAAGCCAACATTCAACTGTTAGTCAGGAAGAACAGGAGGAGCATTAGGCTTGATTGATTTGTCTCGTGAAAGGAAAATAATTCCCGTGTTATGATATTGTTGAACACGATTGTCTTACACATTATTCAAATATAATTTATGGATGCAAATTAAAATACATTGCATTTATCTTAGACAGTCCTAAATAATATGCGTTTGATGTAGTTATATGTATTATTATAAGGAAATAACATTAAATTCCATTATTCATTAATAGTTTTAGCTTTTCCTAAATTACAACACTACACATATGTACATATTTCAATGGTTTATTTTAATTCAACTTTTCCTCCTGCAACATAGGTTTAGCAAAAATTTGAGCCCATTCTCTCAAAGAACCTTTGGCTGTAAATTTCGCCCCTACATCTCCATACACGTACTGGAAATAAATAATTTGCCATAAGTTCTAACTTTGTTATTACCATTCTTGTAATTTTGATACATCATTGAGTTCATGATTTACAGGAGTAGAAGTTGGGAGTTTTGAGTTGGGATTGAATGTCTGCCAGTGATATATCATGTCACAGGTTCGATAAAATGAGTCTGGGGATTAGGAAGCGCAATTACCGTGATCTACGGATTAATTTCCAGAGTTTCTGAGTATAAAAATTGTTTTCTTGGTGGCGGCAGAATCAGAAAACAGTCGTACATTATCATGTTTAACTTTGTGTGTGACTCCAAGCTGATGCAGAAAAAAATACTTATATATTGAACAAATGGATCTGTTCAAAACAAGGATAATTATCTTTTGTACTCGTCTAAAAGAATAAAAAAATAATCGTTATGTGACTTCACCGAATATAACAGAGGAAACCTTTATAAAAAAAGTACTTTAAATGTTAAAACCTTAGACATCCTTTGAGGTAAGAGCTAAAGGTTTTTTTGATGGTATGTATTTTAAAAATTTCGAGAAAAATATCTTGGGTGAACGAGTACATATTTTTCAGAGATTCATATTAGTTAATAAGCCTAGATAAAAAGCGTTCATAGAATTTTTTAGAGACTAATGGAAGTATGACTTCTAGTTCATATCAAGAAATCTCCATTAATTTATTTTTTATTATGCTCCTCTCATACAGTGTCCCTTCCGCAAAACTCGTCCATAAAACATCTTTCTGTCACAACACTTGCTTCGGCCAGCACTCACCACTCATCTCCTCACGTACCAAAGCTAAATAAACCTTCATGCAATTTAGGCCAGGGCGGACTTGGGATCCTCCGTTTTCAAATTTCTCCGTCCCTGTAAGACTGTCGCTCCACATCTCCCTGCAACTTCATTTCCATAACATCCAAGCTAGACATGCCCTTTCAATTTGCACTCCACCTTCACTTGCTTTAAATAGCTTAACACAACTACCTGTCGCACAGAGTATTACTTATTTTTATGTTGATAACGTTGAAGTAATTATTAAAACAAATTAAAACGTTTGCTCACTCAAAGTAATTCTTCTTCTGCTGTCACTCGAACGGTTCCTATCACATTAACATAAATAAATTATTAAGCAGCTGACGAACTTACCAACACGTACTGAATCAATAGAATAACTCGCTTGAGGTAACAAATTTATTTAACGTCAATCTCATGCACGTATCTAGGTGTACTTACCTACTAGGGCCAGTGAAGTTAAAAATAATGCCACAACTGATTGGAAAAGAAGAGAATTAGCTATTAACAATTTTGAACAAGAAGCTTACCTCGATTATGTTTTGGAAAGATGTTGAGTAAATTTACAGGCTTTGAGTCTGTAACAAGAAATGCGTACAATACAGGACTCTCGACTACTTTAAATACGCACACTCGTGCGTTTTTAATACAATGCACGAGTTATTCAAGGGATGGTAATGGAAGAATCGTGTAAATGCTCAAACTAAGAACCAGTTTTCAAGCTAACAGTGGTGGTAATTAAATTGAGGGACACCGTGAAGCAAGAGAGGCGGGAAGGGCTCTTTGAATTTGTCATTGTAGGAAGTGGAGTCAACTGACCGCAGCCCATATTTTAGGACCGTCTTCAAGAGGTTGCTTTAGGATGGCCATGGCCAGTGAATTTAGTAGACATTAACGACTAGCCAGGCCAACATTTTTAAGATGCAATACAACTGGCGGTGAGTTGCAATTTCGCAGCTGATGGTTTTTTGCTGCTGCTTTTCTTAAAGTTCGTGTCAAAATTGTTTCTTTAAGCGTCTTACGAGCGCTGTTGATGAGAGTTGTCACCGTTTCTGCTGTAACTGCTGAGCTTGATGCTGTTTCTGCTGTTGCAATTGTTTCACAGTTTCAAAGTTACAGCTCTTCAAGTAGTTATTCAGCAGATTGCCACTAACCGAAAAAATTAGTAAAATTTCATATGTCTCTTTCTAGGAGAAAATTGATTCGTTAAAGAATAGTTTTTGATCGTTAATGGTAAACTTCGACCACGGGCAATTTACTACGTATACATTCTTATTTTCTCAAAACAATGAATGTTTTCGGTGGTCTTGGAAATCTTGACAGGGAATTGAATCAAGGCATTGCACATTCACAGCAATACCCACAACCTTACTAAACAAGAATAAACATCATATTGTTCCGTCCATCCACATTTTCTTTTTATGAACGAACTTTCTGGCAACAAACATGTTGGGTTAACTTTAGTTGAAAACAGCTTCAATGTTGCAACAAAGTTACCGGAATTGCAATTACGGTTGATAAATTTCACGTCAATGTGCCTTCATGCATATAGAACCCTGAATAATTATTTTGTTGAAGTCGAAAAAAATGACAAAGCGGGAGACTCGATATCAGTTGAAAATATTGAAATGATCTCAAATTCATGTCATCAGTATAATACTACTGAATGACGACATGCTTTATAAACTTCTGATATTGGATTTTTGTTGACGGTGAAAGAGACACATCTTGGTAGAAGAACCAAGACTACAAGTACGTATAATCATAATTATAGCATTCACATTCAATGAATAGCAGTCTTCAAAATGAACTTAATTTTCACGTCCATAAGAACAGGATCTAAATAACATAACTGACTTATCACCTTTCAAATCTTCTGCCCAAAATACGTTTAAAGTTTAAGAATCCAATAAGCCACATTTATGTGTACAAGTCAAGAAAGTTTGAGCATTTTCAACCTTTCTCCATTTCACTTTATTTACAGTCTCTTCATTTTGTAGCTGAAGAGGAACAGTTGATTTGCGCTCGTTATTTTCCTCACATTTTGCAAAATGCATGAAGGTTTCCTGGTGGAAATTCGATGGACCATAAAGGCGAGGTTTAATTAGAGCAGACTCTCATTTGTGATAAGTTGGGATCCAATACCTGTGGAACTTTTCTAATATTGGATAGGCGCAGCCCCGCGCCGACACTTTCATTCGCCAATAACATCAGGTACCTGTTTTTATGTTGCTCCAAAAGTTAGCTGTGCTGCAAAATTTGTACGCCTGACTGCATCTTCTTCTTCCATTCGTATGAATTACGCGAAGCATTGTAGCTTTAAGAGTTCAGTTCTACTTAATGGTGTCCTATTTCTAGAGGTAAAACTTCACGCACTTCTAAGAATTTTTAAGCTACAAATTGCCTGGTGTTTATGTCGTACGAAGAGAAATCCAATTGAGGTCATTATATCCTACAGTAGAATAAAAATTACCAACACTTCCAGATAAAACTCATCTGTGAAAAGCCTATTTTCCAAACGTCTCCAAATGATGATTCTGCTGAACACTCAATGATCTAGTCTGTGGGAGGTATTGTTGACTAGTTTTATGAGCAGTCAGTCATAAATTAATAAATTTTTTAAATGAACATTCTAATGTTCATCTTGAACAGCTCTAGTGAAATTATTATGTTTACAAGACTACTGTTAATCTTTATCAGTTGACAAAATCCCTCACAATCTACTTAGGTAGATGTTTTTTCCGGGTTTCTACACAAATTATTCATAGTTAACATGAGTGTATCGTGTTAACATTTTTTAAATGTTAAGAGCATCTGCTAAGTGATGAACTTCATGCCGTGCAAATTCTTACCGTGGAATTATTTTTTTAATAAAGAAGACCGGATATTTACACTAAAAAAGTAATTTGGGATGATATTGGTGGGCTTTTGGATGAGGTATTGAAAAAAGTCAAGTAATAGGCGGTGAGCAAGTGTTCATAGTGACTGTGAATTGTTGTTCAACGAACGAGTAAAATAATACAAATGAATGAAATAAGAAAAACCCTAAAATAATGCTTTCATACATGGTGCTCAAATAGTAAAAAGCTATATTACTGTTTATTTAATCTCAGATTGATTTAAATTCAAGTTTTACACTGTAGTTCCATATTCTTTTTTTTGAGACTGGAAGCATTTATTTCAATGGTATGTAAGCTTTGTAACACTTCCATTCCTAGAAATATTATCAAGACTAAATCTTACTTATTTTCTCAAGCAAGATGTAGTTTTGATTTTATTTCTTAGATATTATGAACATTCGTTCAATTATTTGTACAGACTATCAATGTTGGTATATTATATAAAATAGTTACACAAGAACACAAGAATAGCTACAGTTGGTATTAATGAATAGGTAAAAATTAGAACTTGCACAAACACGTACCTACTGTAATATAACCTGATGAAATAATATCATTTTAAGGTTCTGAAAACTGCAAAGAAATAGCAAGGAATAAATGAAATAACAAAGGGAGTTATGGCAGGGCTACAGCTCCCCTCCGAAGAAACACTCAGGACGTTTACTTTTCTCTTATGCCGCGACCCGATGACGGCGATTAACGAGATGCTCTTCATTCTTCCTACCATTAATTTCTCTTTTAGTTCTCCAGAGATAAAATAATTTCACACAATAATACTTTGTAATTGACTCTGAATGAAGAGTTCTAATTAACAACTTAGTTTTCATACTTAGTTTGCAATATCCATCCAATTGGGGAGCTGAAATAATGTTGTTTGTATCCGCGCGAGAGACAGTTTCGTAACAATGTACGTATACCAGAATTTAACGATGACCAACATTTATACTCCATTAAAATGCGTTGAACTCAAAGCAAATCGATATGAAGATCCAAAATATTTTTTAGAAAATCAAAAACATTATCGGTTGGGCAAAAACAACCCAACATAGAATCAGTAAAAAACGTAGCTTTCTCACAAACAACCTCGAATTTTTTTAGATGTTCTCTGATTGTATGACTGTACAAAAGCACTAGATCTTGCATACTTCGACTTTTAAAATGCTTTCAACTAAGTTCTCCATATAGCAAATGGTGAGAGTAGAAAAATACAGAATACAAGGCAACTACTCACGAGGGATACAAAACTGGTTCAATGGATGCACTCAACGAGTGATGATTCATGATCAAGTCAGCAATTTGACGCATATAGCATCAGAAGCTCTGCAAGGGAGTTTTTTAGGCCCACTGATCTTCTCCAACTATTACATCAACGACGTTGACGTCGGAATCATCAGTAAAATCAACAAATTCGTCGATGACACGAAACTCTGTCACAAAGCGTTCACCGAAAGAGCCTGAGTTACTATCGAATCAAACTGCAAACGTCGATTACAATTGACCAATACCTGGGAAATGAGATTTAACATTGATAAATATTAAAGAATGCACGTCGTGCAAATAGCCGGCATTTTCAACACATGATGAATTGCATACCTATTGGAGTAGTACATCAATAAAAAGATTTTAATATCATTATCACTGAAAATCTCAAACTTGAAAAACAAGTGAAAAAAACATCAGAAACGCAAGCAAAATCATATGGTTTATTGTAAGAAACATTGAATAGAAGTCAAAGAAACATGACTGCTGTACAATGCTCTATTCCGGCCACATCTGAAATCTGCAGAGCAACTCTGTTCTCCCACCCTTCGAAGAGACATTAATAAAATGAAACAAATTCAGCGTAACCTAAGGAAAATGATTCTTGAATTGCGCAATCTTAGCCACGAAATGCGTCTTCAGTAGCTTGAACTCATCTCCCTAAAATAAAAAAGACTGCAAAGACCACTCATTGAGACCTATAACCATCTCAACGGTTTTAACCATGTTACCTTGGAACAGTTTTTTGACAGAAACGATAACGTGCGAGCAGAAATAAAAGAAAAGACGTGTAAACAAACGACGTGGAGCTTCTCAGAAAAGAAGTGTAAAGGTTTTTTTAATAAATTTGTACCTGAGACCACAAGCTAAATTTTATTATAAAGATCCTCTGAAAAGTATACATGAAATAAGTGTGTCTACGCATGATTAATGTACCGGCGTGAAGCAATTTCATTCATATTTTCAAGGGGTTTTAACAAAAGGTGCGAAAAAAAGTCCCACAAACAAAGTGCTTGAATTTCACAGCTGGAGAAAAACAAAAAATCACTAAAATTGCAAAAGAAATGTGCGGCACTCTGAGGGAAGATATCGTTGTTACTGAAAAATCTGAAAAATATCGAAAGAAAAATATGCAAAGAAAAAATATGAGTACAAAAATCATAGCACATCAAGAGAGCAACGTCATGGGAAAAACAAACAATATTGTGAAAGCCTGTAGATGGAAATAAAGAGTCAAAAGAGAACAGGGAAAATGTAAAAATGCTTCAGAAGATATATTCAGACAACAAGAAGTGGTATGAAAATAAGAGAGCATATGGAAGGTAATTAAAAACTGGATGCAATAAACGTGTGGAAAAAACTGAGCTTGCAAGCGTCGAAGAACAAGTCTCCAACTTCAAATGTATTTACAATAGAAACGATGAGAGCGGATAGGTCCATAGAAAAACTGAAACAATGACTATGACTGTGAAGGAAACGAACTGAAAAATAGGATGGTAAAGAATTATGAAAGCCATAAAAACCAAAAACGCAACCACATGGAGAAGCAGAACAAATGTTGCAATTAGGGAGAAGCAAGAGCATGGAAGAGAATGAATAAAGCGTGCGAAGAAACTCAAAAATAGAAGCAGAATTTGGTGACAAGCAGCGGCGTCTCCGCAGGGCGCCCTTCGGCATGAAAACTTCAACACCTCACCGCTCCTTTGAAATGCAGATTAGGATTATACAAATTTTGTGTCGCTCGGAACTGTAGATATTTTATGGAACAGATAATGATACGCCTTTGAGGCTTTCTCTTCAATCGTATTTTGTGCTGATGCATGACTTTTTGAAGGCGGGTTGGTTTTTTAGGTGAAACATTATGTGAATGTGAAATAAGCTACGAATATTTTTGATATGAACAATGAAATTTGTTGAATGAATGATATAAAATGAAGAAAATTGGTAATAATTTGATTTAGTTTTTATAAATACAAGCATGTTGACACTTTTTCATTGAAACTCTTCAAAAGCTTAAAAGTAACTTTCTTGTTCAGTACAAAATTTAATTATTGTATTTTACCTCGTGAAAGCGTGTTCTGAATTTTGTGTCCAATGGAATTTAATTTATCTTTACTCTGGGCAATAGATTAGAAGAAAAAATTTATTGCTTTCTTATCTGCATTGAACGATGTTTGTAAGGCATATGTATAATAAAGTAGAACAGCAATAAAAAATTAAAACAGAAAGTAAAATATTGTGGTTTTGCTTGCCTTAATTCTCTCATGCACTGAATTTTGCAATTGGAAAAATTCTGTTATCAGAAACCTATATTATTTATTAGAAACAGCCGCTAACGATATTTAAAGTGACAGTTATTACACAGTCCAAGCGTTATAGAACACTGTTATTTAAAATCTTACAGGAATAATATTATTTTTCCATTCATTCGTTGTATTCAATAAGTTACCCTGTTTGAACTATATTAATGTGAATTTTGATCCAGGAATGCTTCAATTGAATTCAACAAAAGTAAATTCAGCATTATCGAAGTTCAGTTTAAATCACCGAAAGCCCAGAGCTATGGTGCATTTGTTGATTCTCTTTTTGTCTTAACTTGTTTGCTCTATCGTTTGAAATTTTTTTTTTGAGTTGTAGAAAAAACCAACCGACATGAATCAAATGTGACTCGTAGTCATAGAAGATGCACAGAAAACATGCAGAATTTTTTTAGGGCAATTTTCAAAAGATAACTTTCATCAATTTACTCATAACAACAGAGCGAAGATATCATTTGCTCCATCCTGTACCATGTTTGGCTTCATTTCTTGACATTTTTTTCTAGCGTGCAGCTCAGTAGGAATTATTTTCTGTTATTTTTCTGATATCATGTAATGAAGTCATGAAGCAATCACAGCATTCCAATGAAACCTAACACGGTCACATCATTCCGCATGATTTATGAGTGCAGTCATATTTTTTCTTCGATGTACAGTTTTACTTTCATCCGTAGTCTTTAATTAAAGCTAGTCGATTTCAAAGATACACATTCTAAAGTGAAGTACTGAGCACTGATTCTCAGGGGTATTTTTATAGTATTTCAAAGTTTCAGTGGTTCCTTAATCAAGTACGCAGTTTGTGAATTTGTGCCATATTTCAATTCATTATGAATTTTTTCACTTCACTTCTCATTCTCACGTAGTTTTTCACATTAATTCTCATCGAGAAACCTTTAATCAATAACTAGCGGTATGAAAGCATCCGAAAATTCTCTTTTCTAAGTTCATGTTCGCTCTGGCTAGTTCCATTTTCGATATAAATCAAATGTCTAAATTCGTTCATAGTTATAATGCGTTTAGGTCAACTGGAAACTCGAGAAACCTGTTGAACAAAATTAGTTCACTACGATAATATTCTTTTCACCAGGTTCTTGAATCAATTTATATTTTTGCTGGTTTTTTCATAAGTATGGATCTTCACTACTCGTCGATTTCGCTATTTGCTCGGAAACAACGTTTGCAAAATTGTTTTAACACATTTCCTCTTGGTTCACCAATTTCATCGCCCAACTTTAATTTGTTCGCTATATTTCCTCACAACACAAAACTGACTGAGCATTGTTCTTGCATCCGTCAAGCAATGGTCTCCTTAAGCGTGTCCCACTTTCACGCTCCAAAAGCGCCCTCACAAAACACCGACAAATATGCAAATTTTCCGAGACAATGGGGAACACGATCGCAAAGCAACTGAATTTGGGAAAACATCGAGCTTAGTTATAGAGCAAACTAGGGACTTTTCGGGCAGCTTTTTTGGAGACGAAAGATGGTCTTGGGAAGGTCGACGCCCGCTGATGTGCTTCTGGCGTTAAAATGTGATACTTGTGCCGTAAAGTGAGATGCAACGCAAGAAAATTTCTCTGTTAGTCCTAAACTGGCTGAAATTAGTAATTTAAAACGAGGAAGAAAAGTTTTGAGGAGAAATTCATGTTTAGGCAACAGAGAAGTAAAACTGACTTCGAAACAGACATGCCAACTTACGAATCTGGAAATAGTATAATGATTTACAATTTAAATAAGAAATGATAGTATTCGGATACCATCGACGAAAAAGTCCAAGTCCTTTTAAATTTTATCTTAATATGAATTGTCTGACTGTTTTGCTCGAAAAAAATGTTGATAAAAAATTAAGATAACGACATTAATATTGCATACGAACAACTGTAGGATAGTATTTATATTCTAAAAGGTTCTAATTAAAAAAAGGCAGGCAATAATTTTATTTCACTTTAAAAGTCGTTATTCACATTTTTTTTACGTACGATGAAGCTCAATTAACATACTTATTTGCGAAATTTTCAGGTTCCGTTTCCATCATTTTTTGATATTTCTGCGAGAAAATGTTCTTCCATAATAGAAGGAATTCGTGCTTTGAAATCCAATGATTTAAAGACCATAAATTGCCTTCGCAAAGTTTGCTTTAATTGGTCAGCTATCGGTTTCGAGTTAACGGTTATTGCCATCAAACATAAATGTTCCCCTGAAGTGTATGGAAAAACAGTTTAGCAAGAGATAAACCTCAAACTCCCTGAAGTACTTAAAAGCACTGAAAAGAGTCCACAGACTTTTTTATGTTCTTAATCCCGTCGAATTAAAACCCAATGGTGTTCATTTTTCATGAGATAGGGTAAGAAATTTGAGTCATGTGAGGGACCACCACAAAATCATTGTAGGAGCGTTTGCTAACTTCTTAATGATGATTTCTTTTACCTGTACGTGTTTCATTTGGATGATAATTTTTCAGCTCGTTCATTTGTAGTACAAAAATTATTTCTTGCTTGTTGATCAATTTTTGGCGACTATGATGACTAGAGTGGAACTAGTTTGAGAGTCTGTCACTGATTAGAAGTCCAAATGCTTTTCCACAAAGAGGCGTGGATGATTAAAAGTGTTGAAGCTAAATGCTCGAAAGTTCCACCTCGGGAGCAAAAAATCTAGTAAACTATTCCGTAAGTGAGTGTTTGTTTTCCCCATTTACGACTACTTTCTTGAAACAAGCAAAAATTAAAGGATTTTTGTTGGTATTTAAACCAGAATTTTGAGTTTTCATTTGTTTAATTCAAGAGCTGTTTAAGACAAATAATTATTTGATTGTCAAAACATGTTACATGTTGCTCTGATCTGTGAAAATCTGTAAAAATGAGAACATATATAAGATGAAACTTAAATATTCGCATTAGATTTTGTGCAAGATAGTACTGCAAGTTTTTAGTGAATAAAGAACACGTTACATAAAAAATGAGTAAAAGACTGATGAAAACATCTTTTCAGTTTTCCTTGATTTAAATTTCAAAATTACGAAGCAAAAATCTAATCCATTAGCATTGTCATAGTTTTTTGAAATGCAAGTTCATTAACGTCATCGTGCTCCAAGTAATTAGAGGGCTAAAAAAGTGTTTTGCCTTGCATGGGACATTTTCGAAATTACTTAACCCTCCCTGAAGGAATAAATGAATTTACTTTTAGAGTTTCCATTAAAAATATGAAGATATTTTCAATAGCGATGTTTCAAAAATGTTAGATCCATAAGCTTTACTGAAACATTTTGATTAATTCTTTTTTGCTTGTCGCTTGCAATTGATTTCCTCCAAAATAAATGTCATTGTATATTTAATTTCTCTTTCCATGTTCATGAGCTTTTAATTCAATGTTGGAAGTATTTTAAAAAGTTAAGGTGGTGTTGCCTGCCATGCAACAAATTTACTGTGCTGTATAGTTGGCAGAGTTTCAGTGCGTTGTAATGTTCTGCTACTTCCATGAACACACAATATCTTACCTCATAATTTAGCACAATTCAAGCTGGCTTCTTCTGGAAAGGTACGATCGAGATCTTTACTAAAGTGAATGGAAGCCAGCTGCAAGTATGCGTATCTGCATTTCCACCTCAATTCCCTTCCTTTGTTTGCTGGAAGAAACATAGTTGTGACTGAGGATCTATTTACAGTTCGTTCTGTGCCGAGTACAAAACTTGTCTTGTCACCTAAAAAATAAGAAACAACAGATTCCAACATGGTCTTGATATTTTAGATGGCTTGAAACAAAAAAAAGTAAGATACTGTAAATATTGAGCACGTAATGCACACCAGTCCAATTAAACAAGTAAAACAGTAATAATCAAAGATGCTTGAATCTACACATAAATTTTGTGCCTTCGATCCTATATGTATACGATTGCATTTCATTTCAGCTTTACAGGAGATTATGACTCCTAAAAATTACATGCAACCAACACCAGAAGATCATGTGAGCATCATGTACAAGCCGCGTTCTGCTTCCTTTTGCGCTGGGCCATCAAATGGCAAGAAGAAGCCTACACCACCTGATGCCTAGCTGTGTGATGGATGCCCGCCCGTATTATATCGGCCCAAGCAAAGCGTCTCTCCCCCAGCTGCGTCACCTGTTACGTCAAGGGGAGCTGTGGAGCAGATGCTTGCCTCAGTGTCAATTTCCTAAGTACAAGAAAATAGATACAAATAATGATGGATTCATTTCGTTGATGATTACGTAGGTACGAACAGGAATAGGTCGGTGAATGTTGGAAAACAGTACTTCTTGTTACAACGTTGTTTCCTAAGTTTTAGAGGTGATTGATGTAATTGATTAAGATATTTTGAGATATTTTAGATACTAATCGGCAGCTTGCAATTTCAGCCACCAAAGTTTCTTATTATCTAGAAAAATGCAATTAAATGAATAGGCCAAATCTTTTCAAAATTGATAAACATTGTCCCGTATTTTCAATAGTTAATACGATGAATAACTTCTACTGCACCATTTTTTAACAACCATGATCATTAGGGATTATAGGTCAATGTTAACCATCATTTTAAATAAATGATATATTTGGGCTAACAAATGTCAGCAAAATGTACACATTGCTCAAACATTTATTAATTTCAATTTATAATTTTGAATAAATAAAACGTGTAAACACAAAATCTATATTTTTTCCACAGAAATTGTGAAATGAAGTATGTTTTAGACTTCAGATATACTGAAGTGTGTACAGCTCGGATGTGCGAATTAGTTTAGTATAGTAAGTATTTTGAATCGAAGAGTAGCCCTTTTTCCGCCCGTCTCTTCAAAAAGTCGATGTTGCAACTTTCGAAAAGTGAGACGACGTTGAACGTCATGAGAAAAGACCTTCAAAAGACCTCATACTGCATAATGGATCTTTATGGCCTGAGAAAAGTCGCTTGAAGCTTCCTCAAATGCAGTTCAATTTTTTAACACAGAATAAAAACACTTCGATCAGATTTGACGATTTCAGCCCCCTGAAAATTTGCATTTTTGCTAACAAATAGTTGCTCCGCTCTGTAAATGAATTAAGCTTGAAAATGATGAGCCACTGTCTTTAGCTCCTGTTACATTGTCTGATCATTTTATTGGAAATACATAGATCTAAATACACCTTGACGCTTATTTTTCCAAAATTAAAAAATGACGCTACATGACAGACTGTGCATCCTATTAATATAGTCTATTATATTATTACTAATATGATGGCCTTTGTCCAAAGAGGTACCTCTGTAGAAATTGTGCGGTTTTAATGCAGTATTCTAATCAGGGATACAGTATGGTGACCCATCAATCTGAAGTAAATGCAGTCGCCTATACTTTTCCAAGCCTCAATTCCTAAAATTTGAGCTCAGATCTGCACTTGCAGTACCTAAACACGTGCATGTTGACGCAGGATACTTGATGCATGTGTTTCGTAGGGCCATGTACCTTTCACAGAATCAGAAGAACGAGATGTGCTTGACCAGATGCTATTTATGAAGTGGTTATAAATACTAAGTTTCTAATATTTGGAATTATTTAAATACGGTAGAAGTCTTTTTAACCGGCACCCATGTGACTTTGCAATTGGCCTTTAATATCACCCAAGTAACCACACACAATTCATAGACACGGTAGACATGAACAGAAAACAATATCAATTGCTTAAAGCAGTTAGAGAAAAAAATATAATGAATAAATACATAAAGCTTGGCCAGTGAGTGCCGGTTTAAAAGAATTCTGCTGTAAATGGCTTTTTCGAAATAAACAAAGTATCAGAACTTTTTCCTATCGATTAGTACATCTACTACTTATATATACTAGTCTTTAACCCTGTTATTACGCTGGAACATTCTTGAGTGGCAATACCAAGCTTCATAATAATTCCCATAGCCCAATATCACTGAGGTGACTACATTTTACAGCCCGGACATTATATTGCTACTAGTAGCAGCAAGAAAAGTTATTTCAGGGTTACTAGTTTTTCAGAATTTTCGTTAATATTCAGTATTTTCATGATGAGAAAACGATACTGTAGTATTTAAAGTTGACCTATTATATACTTCTACTGCATAAAGTTTAGTAGCTGAATGAATTTAAGCCATGTGCAAGGCTTTAGGTATCACTCTGGGTGCATGAAGGAATAAAATATGGAATAAAATGTTTTGTTCTTTGTTCGTGAGCAAGCATTTACAGTTTTTGCGTTACTTACGTATATGCAAGCTAACACAGTGATGTAGATGATGTTATTCTACATGATTTTATTTACAGGTTTATTACTATATGGAAAGCCGATTTTTAAACACTCATCACGAACAGTAGTGATATAATGAAGGCTAATCCGTCTCAAATATTGGCGTTAATGTACAAACAAATAGCAACATTAATATAATATATACTAACAGAGATATTATTTATGATGTTTTGGCTAAATTGGGCTTCGAATATAAAGATATTCTTATAATACTTTCGAGCACAGAACAAATAATTTCAATAAAGGAATTCAGACTGCGTTATATATAAATTCAGAAAAATTTGGGATGTTTTCTGAGACACGGCTCCAAGCAAAAACCATCAACGAGAGTCAATTAAATGTTCGTTGTAAAACTCGTAGACTATTAATAATCTTGAGTGTGTGCGAAAACAGTGCCGAATTTTCAAACTTAGGTCAAAAAATTGCTTTAGTCTTTTGCTTGCTTTAGTCTCTTGTCAAAAAATTGCTTTAGTTTCTTGTCAAGAGACTAAAACAATTTTTTGACCTAAGTTTGAAAATTTGGCACTGTTTTCGCACATACTCTAGAATATTAATAGTCTACGAGTTTTACAACGAACATTTAATTGACTCTGGTTGATGGTTTTTTCTTGGAGCCGTGTCTCAAAAAACGTCCCAAATTTTTCAGAATTAATATTTGAGGCGGTCTGATTTTTTTTTTTGAAATCACTGGTTCTTGAATGACAGATTTAAGCACGTAATCTCCCGCACATTGTCTCTTCCAGCAATTTAGAGACGTTGCCATCTCGTGGGTCTTCTAATTTATACAAATACATCTGAGCTATTTTGAGACATGTATGCAAGCACATTTCCTACTGTTGATGACATTATAATACACATAAACGGATTGATAGCTCCGTCTGATTATTAGCACTTAGACCCTTTGTGCGATATTTTAGTATCACTAACACTTACTTATAAGATTCGCCTGACCGACAGCTTGAAGTCACTTGCTCTCCCCTCTATTTTTCCAGTCTCTCTGACCACTCGTGAACTTCTTCATGGTCCCCCCACTCTATTTTTACGGCGTCTTATATGGTTGGCGTTCCTGACGCAATCTGGCGAGGTTGTGGCCCACGCGTGCACAAAATTGATCTTCAAATTGATTTGGTCCAGCCAATGAGGTACAACTGATCCGTTAGCTCCAACGCGTGCCGGCTGTTCACTCTATTTGACGAGTCAATAGTAACTCAAAGAATGGGAGGAAGAGCTGAAGGAAGGCTCGATGTAGTCTAAAATCAGGTTAACGAAAAACCTAGAAAGGATCTCTTGTTGCCTACTTTTGAAATACGTGAAATGTTTAAAAAAGGAAATACAAGTTGCGTACGTTTAATTCTTGATTAAACAATTAACAATTATTATTTTGATTATTAATATATATCTATATATATTATACTAATATTAATTGACAATATTATTTACCTATTTACAGATTAAATATTTTGTTGTTGGCTTGAAATACTGATGGTGAATAAGTTCAATATCACAGTGAGTAACAGCCCTGAACCCAAAAGCAATTTAATGCCCTTTAACATATAAAATAATACAATCAGTGAAAAATAAGAGTTATGTTGATGTTATTGATAGAATTTGATTATGATGATTAAAACAGGGCACTAACATTACAAATCTAAATAAGTACAATAATTTAAATAAGATTTGATGGTTCGGAACTTATTTGGAAAAAGAAGTAAAATGGATATAAAAAAGCTTGAATTTTTACTCATTTCTAATCCAAATATCAGTTTTTGGCTTACTACTGAAAGAAAACCTGTGATAAGCAATGCCTTTGAATGTTTGCAGGAATAGTGGATGAGAATTTTACTTGTTTACAAACGTATTCGGCGTCAAAAGTAACAATTAAAGGATATTACGTCTGAATTTTGAATCTTTGTTATTCTCGGATTATTCGTTTATAGGTATTCCTCAAGTTAGTACCAGAAATAGGGAGATAAAATCTAACCACAATAGTGTTTTGTATTTCTACAGTAGAAACGCAAATTGAATACAATTATTGACCGCCTAAATTCTAATTACTCGCGAACTTGAGAAATTTCGATTATTAGTATTTACGTGAAAAAATACATTAATTACCAGAAAACATGACTTGCTGAATTCCTCTAATAACATAAAGAAAATTAATTTTCAATTTGGCCATCACTGATTTTGATGCGCAAAGCCGTTTACAGTAAACAATATTTTTTACTTAATTATACTTCTTCGTCATATTAATCGGTCAATAAATAAAAATTTGCTGTGCATTTTCCACAGGAAGAAAAATGGAGTACCATTTGCACTTAAGACCATAGTGCCATACGGTTTTCATAAAACGCGATATGCATTTTTCACAGAGAAGAAACTTTGCTACTCTAAATTTGATGTTATGAAGTTTAGTGTGTCAAGCTATTTGTAAAATGTTTTGCATTTAATTCATTTTTTTCTCACTATTCCTAATCGCTCAGGACACCGTTGAACTCATTTTTGCCTACCACCATATTCCTCACAAAGACATGCAAATTTTGTACTCAATGGTACTTACAAACTTTTCATTAATATCCAGGTTCAGGTCAGCACAGTATTTGCAAGAAAATTATAGGTGCACGCACTGCAAATTGAGTCTTGGAACCCAATCAACCATCAAAATGCATTTTCCGCCCCTCGTCATAAACGCCCCTCGTTCAATAATTTTGTTATAACTTTTAGAGCATTAGTTTATTAAAAAATGCAAACAATTGTAAGGAAAAGAAATATTAGTTGGTCATGTAATAGTTAGAAATTACCACATCTTATTAAATCTGTCATCCATCTGCATCAAGAAACTGAAACCCTAGAGAATGACCTACACGAATCACGAATCGATTGACTTTTTTGAGGAATTTTAACCCATTACTCGTTGAGTTTTGACTTCAGTGCCACCAAATTTTGATGATGAATCGCTAAAACCTTATTCTCCAGCATGATCCAGATATCGTAATTGAAAGGATTCAAGTCTGGCAATGAAAGAGGCTATTAATACTTCGAAATGATGAAGAGAACAATGGATGCAAAGCCCTTTTACATTTTATTAGCTCCGTGTGAGAGTACCTAGTCTTACTGAAATGACTACTGGCATTTTTTGTAACGATCTTTAACACAATTCGACAATGAGTTTGCATGAATGTCTTTGCGATAAATTTTATGTTTGATTTTTATCTGTTTTTCCACAAAGATCAATGGACTTGTTCTGGTTTCAGAGATCTTGAGCCAAAGAATCACTGACGTAGCTCTTTGTTTTTGAGTGACTACGTAGGTGTCAATCTCTCCAGTTCTTGACTAAAATCAACCATTTTATACGCTAAATTTTTTATGGAGATCAAACTTATTTTTGCCAGTGAGCACGAGGTTCGGTAGAGTGCCTTCGCTAACACAAGAGAGAGAAGGATTTCAGCTCTTGCAAAAGTTTTTCCTGCAGTTATCGCGTATAGCAGTTGCTGCTTTTGATGTTTGTAAGATGAGGTCTTCAAGTTTGTGTAAAGAATGGTCGACACGGTTTTGACGGATACACTTCTCTCTTTTCCTAGATTTCTTAGGGAATTCTTCGGATTTCTTTTGGTGAATTTTTGACCAGTTTTGACGTTCTGGTAGTTTTAGAAATGCCTTGTTTAAGCCAATTATCCACTTTTCCAGTCGGTTTGAACAGTTTCAACAATTTTTAAATAAGCATTATTATACCTTTTAAAGTTTCATTAATATTCTTTGGGGATTTTTCTGGCTTCTATAACTCTAAAATAAATATTTTTTCGTGCAAATCATCAGCCATTATAATGAATATTATTCCTAGGAAGGATATGATTTAATTGACATAATTTTTTTAGTTAAAATGCAACGTTAGTAAAAAACATTGATTTTTCACTACAATAGAACGATAATTATTGAACACCCTCTACTTCTTTCGAAAGTTTCCTGAAATGCAACGGAAGTTTAGGAAATTGAAGCCAAGCTTCATCTCCATTAGAAATTATTAAATCAGTTGGTATTCACGTCCAATTTTTCTGTGCAGCCTGGACGTCCGTTCTCCAGCGTACTACGATTTTCTGCCGTCGAACTCTAATATATGGGCGAGATTCCGCTCAATTCGTTGCCGATTGGACGCAGATTCTAGAGAAGAATCTCATTTGCAAATTAGGCCAAGGTTGACGGAGGCCGAATTGCTTGGGATCAGCTAGAAAAGTTGAGTGGTCCTGACTCGGAGAAAACATGGAAATAAAAAGTTCGTCGAGCTGGTAAAGACTCGAAACTTTTAGGGAATGCCTTGTTTTTAAATGGAGCACGCAAAGGAAAATAAGCCGCTGGCTCTGTCGTCATTTTGAAAGGAATCGATCGAGTTCGATTGGTTTAAACCATCAAGCCTAAATCTGGACTGCACAGACTGAAAACATATGATAATGAAAAAGTATACAAAAAATCAGTTCCAGCATAAGTGTTTAAATGTGATGAATGGTAGCACAATGAAAACCAGTTGTTGTACAAGGTGAATATTTTCTTGGGGGAGCAAAAATTTTAATATTACGACTCTAAAATCCAGATTTTATAGGCACCAGCGTGGTTTAGAAAATTTCTTAACAACATAAAACTATTATCGATTATGAGTACAATTGCTGGCCCTTGATGTGGATGATAAAAAGAAAACACGTGGGATAAAAATATTTTAAGCGTTATGTTGCATCATAAAATACATTTCACACTTCAAACAATCTATGTCGATTTTCTTTGAGGATAATTTGCGTATTATTGTCGTATCGCCTTATTTTCAGTGTTTTCTAAATCTAAGCTACGCTTTATGCTCACTACTCTGTAGCACGGACACAAAATTGAGCCTTAGTCATCAATTCTAAATCGCTTAAAAATCGCTCTAAATCGCTCAATTCTAAATCGCTTCCACATCAAAAAAATCGCTTAGATGTGGAAATTCCACTACACAATAATGCACAGTTTGTTGCTTGCTTTCTTGGTCCGTCTTTCTATCACACTCTTAAGCATTTAGATAGAAGAAAATTTGGTAGGGTATACATGTATTGTTAACATTGTATTGTGGATACCAAAAGCACATCTTTCGATGTGAAAGCTCCTTCGCAAAGCCCGCGTCCACTGGCAAATCAAACAAAAAAATTCAGCAAAAAACGCGTAAATTTTCACGTGTGGGTTTACATACTAGTTTCATCATAGAAATCAATGTGACGTACCTATTATAGAACTCGTGCCTCTTGCTGCAGAGTAGACAAAATGGGAAGATGCGTTTGAAGGAATCTCATAGCTATCACACTCTAGGATTTTTATTTGGCATGTCTCTGCGTCAAGCCATACGACAGTGATTCGCAAAGGAAAACGTGGGCTGATTCCGAATCTCGTTTTTCGGTATAGTTAGTGTTAGAATCTTACGTGTTTTACTGTTGAGAAAAATATAAACGCTGTGAAACAAAGCATCTCACAGACACAAGAACAGGGACAACTGATATCAATCTAAATAAGAAATATTTTTATTTTACATTTATCTACGCTCGATAATCAGCACAAATCTAAAGCAGAGCTCAAATAAAATGATTCATGTCCTGGGGAGATGAAGTGTAGAGCATTGTAATTGAATATCACACATTTCAGCAGCGGAAATATTTGCCATATAAACGTTTTTATGTGTGATTTTGCCGAGGCAAGATTTGCATTCCCAAATTTTTAAATTATCTTTAGTAAAACCGGCTGAATGTACTTCGTGTATTTAAATTTCTTACGAAAAATGAAAAGCACCAATATCCATTTAATTACTTGTTAGTGTGTGAACTTATACGAATTGTAACACATGACACTATCACTGTACATTATATGTCCGTGTAAAGTTTATGAAAATTACCAAATCAATTCTTCGTAAGTGACATCTTTTTAATGTTCATGTTTCAATGAAAGTACTTGAAAAATGCCCATCTGTGTTTACAAAAGGAAGAATTTACATCAATTTAAACTTTTTTACTTCTCTCTTATCTCTGTCAGGTAATTTCGTGAGTTGCATACTCGTGAGTTCACCTTTTATGCTTGAATTAACATCACGCCTCGAATGCCAAAATTGTTGATTTTAATTTCTCCTCGTAGCAATTCCTGCAGTTCATTGCACCAACATGAAACTCCAGTAAATTCTTTTCTTCACACAGAAGAGAAGGAGAAAAACCTATTTTGTCTATGGTTCTGTTCTACCTACACTCTAGGGACCGGGCACCACAGTTCGAGGCTCCCTTCCACGGTCTATTTCCCTGGCTCGCTTGCTGCTGCCACTCCGCTTGTACCCCAGGGAGAAATTGTGCCTCGTTATAGGACTTGAGAGTCTGCCCCGCGACAAACAAGTTACCAGTTACCTTGCGGGACTACCACCCCCTGCTCCTCAGTGTCCTCGGACAACCAATGCTATAAAACGAAAGTAGCGAGTCGTTCTAATGTACTTGGGGCTCCGGTACAGCACGTTACAAAGCTTCATGCATAAGAAATGTCTTTGGCAATAATTTCTCAAGGCCTGTAAGCTGGTTTGTTTAGTATATGAAGATGTAGTTTGATAGAATTTCACAATGTTCGCATTAGAATGTTTTCTACCCTTGTCCTAAACACAAAACGAAATTGTTAATAAAAAGTTCTGCTTGTACTGAAGCGGTCACCTTTAAAATCGATGTTGTTTGAAAAATAATTTCTTACTGTTAAACGTTGAATTGAATTTTGTGCCAAATTTTTAAATTCGATAATGAAAGCTGAAGTAAAAAATCATATTTTCGAATAAGCCACTTAATACATAATGAATAGTTAATATCATCGATTTTATATTTCAGAATTGAAATGTCCCGTGGAAATGCTTGTTTATTTCAAGTGTGCAAAGTAAAAATATTAGTTTTACTGAGTTTTCAAACTTCAATTTACGAGAAAGAACAAATGCTTCAAATTTCGTGCGTGCTCGGTGCTTTGAACATCGAAATCGTTTTTCAAAAATTACGAAGCTCTCAAAGAACGATTTTCAAAACCACAGAGCTCTCTATTTTTGAAGTGAAGATTTCAAAATCTTGCATCTATTTATTTTAACCAACAATCAAATCATCAGTTAGCAGCATCTGTGTTTTTTGTTTCTCGGAAGTTCAGAACTAACTTCAAAAGTTATAAACTACTTGCAGAAGTTTTGACCTACTCTTAAAAGTCAAGAAATACTGTCAAAGATTGGGAACCTTTCTCGAGAGCAAATAACTAATACAATAATCCTTGCAAGGCCAAAATCTCCAGTGGACGTTTGAGAAAGAGCGCTCTTGTAATAAAAGATCAAGAACGTCAGAGGTTACTTTAGTAGGAATATTATTATGAACAAACGTGGAGAACGATTTGTATTTTTTTTGGCAACGAATAGTCCTAAAAATACACTGGTCATTTTCTTTGTCAGCTCAATATCAGAGGCTCTCAGTTCTTACGTTAATATGAACACTTCGTTGATTAGTGAGGTTCAGTTGAAATTTTTTGAGAGACGAATGATCAGACGAGCGTCGTTCTTTGTTCCAGTATGAGGTTATGTGTATAGTAGGATTTTTTACTTTAAACATTAAATTCTCATTCTCAAATTTGAAGTGCTTTTCTGCTAATATTTCGAAACTATAACTCTAGTTTTGTCTTGAGATATATTAATGCTTTGCTTTTTGTGCAACTTTAATGACAAGAGAAATTTTGGCTTCTGAAGAAACATGGCATACTTACCTTGACATAGTTCTCGTTCAGTAGAGTAGCAATTAGTTGGCTACTGGTCTTTCTAGCTACAACTGTAAACCGCTATTAGTATTTTCGAATTAGGTGTATTTCTTATTATCACTTGCCTACTTAGTTTTAAGATTTTAGTTCAGGTAGCTCATTTAAAAACTTACCAAAACATCGTGCCTTTAGATTCTATTACTTTCGTCAGTATGTTCTAAGTGGCTATAATGTTTGGAATTTATTGTCAAAGTTCCAAGTACATCGAGTTTCTGGCAGCTGTTACATAATTAGAAGCTTTGAAAAATATTTCATAGCTCAATGAATATGACCAATGAACATTCTATGGTTAACAGCTCGTGAAATTTGAGACTAACTGTTCCAGAGTCCCACACGTAATTCATAGTTAGCGGCAAATAGATTTTAACTTTAACGAGGAGAGTTTCGTTGGGATTATTTCGAGCGTCACTGTTTGTTCACAGCTCATCAAGCACCTGCCATAAAACTCCTGTTTAAGATTGCATGTTTTTTGTTTCGATTAGAGTAACGAGTGGACGTCAGTCAACAGTTCAGAGCCCACGAAGTGTGCTAGAGATGAGAGCCTGGTAGAGGCTGCGGAAGGCTCTTCACACAGCCTTCAAGCCTCATGGGTATTCATGGGTTGCCACTTCTGCTGCCGCTCTAACAACACACCCTGAGGTAGATCCCAGCGATGGAAAGGGGGTTGTGTCGAGTCCACAAGGCTGGTTCAGAGCTAACAATGCACACTAGTGAGGGTATCAGAGACTCTATACAAATTTTAAATTCCCAGTCAACGACAAACCCGTTTTAAAGTTGGACTGTGCATCTCATGCGTAAAACTTATTATTGAAAATAAACAAAGATGACCCGTGATTTACCGGGGGATAAACACGTACATTTACGGCAAAATATTCTGACAGAACTTGGATATCAATCTCATTTATTTGAGCTTATGCTATACATAAATAGTATATACTGAGGATCAGGAATGAAAAGCTCAAGACAGAAACGATAATATAACTTCATGGTGTTGAATTACTAAGCCCTCGACAAGTTTGTGTAGACCAGTGGTTCCCAAACTTTTTGTGATCAAGTACCACTTGTAGGTCCCGTACAGTCGCGGCGTACCACCTGGTTCCAGAGAAACTAAATTCGATCAGATATCACTTTATTTTCATAATTGTACAAGTAGAACACGCAAATCAACTAAGATTTGCTAACTACAAATCGTTGCCAGATTACCCTATGTTAGGCAGTAAACATTTTGTAAAGTAAAATATAACAAAATAAAAATTGTTCATGACCCCGAAAGTGTTCGCGTACCACCTGGAAGGCCCTCGCGTACCACTAGTGGTGCGCGTACCACAGATTGGGAACCACTGGTGTAGACGGTATGGTGTGTATTATGGTGCATGATGAGCCAATGACGCTAGGAGATTTTTAGATCTAATTCACCCGAACGAATTAAAATTTTGCAGTCGAGATATAAACAAATTTAGGTGAAGAAACTTATGGAGAATTACTTGAATATGCTAACTAGATTTTCATAATTTCTAAACGTTCTTATGTGAGCATTGATCGATAATAATGAAGTATTTGCTTATGTAAAATTGAAATAGCGAGTGGATTGTAACTTGTCGATTAAAATTTCCTACCATACGTATTAGGTGGTTAGCAGATTATATAAGCCACTGCATGTATATTTTTCAAATATCAAATTATTAATATTCAGAAGAAACTCAATTTATGTGGGTGATTTTATTGATAAAGTCCTTGAAAATAAATTTGTGACAGAATCTTTTCGGTAAAATTCTTTGCATAACCGAAAAACAATTTTAAAATACTGAAGGTAGCTCAATGTTTGTTAATTTTGCGCTTCTTTTTTCCAGAAACAGTTTCTCTTGCTGGCATGTGTCCCAGAAATAATGTTTTCCGTGACATTTTGCATTTTACAAAATTAATTCAATTTTTAAGTATGCACAATACATAGCAAATGACGTATGAAACTCTCTACCAGTGAGGATAAGTACATCATTATGAATAAAAGTTTTAACGTTTTACGATATTTTAATCGTATCACTTATAGCATTACATTCATAACATCGTCTTTCAGCAAGATTCACTTGAAAACATGTAGTGCGGCTTGATCTTATTTAATTCTAAGGTTTACATTATGCTTCATTTCACTAAAAATGGTAAGCTATCACAGTTACAGGGAGCAGCACAGTATGTCAGTCACCCCTGGAAATGGCAGTCAAGCTTGTCACAGAAAACATGGTCGGCACATGGCCGCAGCACCTGGTCGATAACACGACACACACAGCTACGTCACCTTGTTTGCGAGGGCTGTTCTCAGGCACTACTGAAAAATACCGAATAACATAATTAAGCCTCTGAAAGTACAAGAAAACAAGTCAAACCGAAAACGAAGAAGGGGATTTAATTTTTTTCTTGTATTTTGGAGCTATGGTGATTTGATGGCGATGCTGCATGGCAACGTAGAAGCGATGCCTCGACGGCTTGCCAAACAACCTGTTGATTTCATTCGGAGCAAATATGTGTAGGGGATGAAACTTTTTTTGCTTCAGTCAGGTTTCTCCATGTATTCTGCAAATAGAGTCAATGACTTCAGTATAAATGAATCGTGCAATACGTAATACAGTAGAAGTCTTTTTAACCTGCACCCACGGGACTTTGAATTTGCTGGTTAATATCACTCAAGTAACCACAAACAATCTATATACACGCTAGACATAAAAGGAAAACAATATCAATTGCTTAAAGCAGTTAAAGAAGAAAATAACATAATGAATAAATATATAAAGCTTGGCCAGCGAGTGCCGGTTTAAAGGAATTCTACTGTAAACAACTTACTGAATCAAATTTCCCTACTCGCTTTGATTTAAAAAAAAAATATTTGCGAGAAAAAATCAAGCAAGGAGACTAAATTCAACGATTTGAGAACACCAAACGCTAACTGTTGCTTAAGTCAATTCGCCGTTGAAGCATGAGCATCTCTTAATAACGAAGTACAACAATGTTTATTAAAACATATCTGAGAAGTGGATGTATGAAATTCATTCGTGACTGAATACTTTTCAAAGTGCTTTTGAATTGATTTTGATCAAAAAAGAAAATATGATCTCTGACGCTGCTGATAAGAAAAATAAAACAAGAGGAGAGTCACTCGTTTTCATTTTTACCATATAATTAAAATTCATAAACTTTATCTAGAACCTCTATTTCAACAACTTGCTTCTCATTGGTCGTGAAAAGTGAGGCATGCTTTGCTGTCTAAAGTGTCAGTATGATGCTAGAACTTATTTTGCCTCAGTTCCGGCAATCAAGAGATAATGGAGCTATTTATTTTCCGAGATTACGCCTTTCGTGGGAAAGCGGTATTTTTCAGAGGAAGGTTTGCGGTAGGAAAAGATGCGCTCTAGAAACGCGAAGAATATTAAAAAAATACCTTAAACAAGAATTTTTCATCCAAGAATCGAAGGTGACGATCGAAACTTGAAAAATATGATATACTGCTGGTCAAAATGATAAGACCTGTTAGTAAGTACAAAAATTTGAATCATATTTTGAACAATTTGGAATGAAATTTTTGTGCAGAGTTCTAATATAGATTAGATAAATAATGGATAAGCAAACAAGTAGATCCCTTAACATTTTATCGCGGAAAAAGAACAGAAATGAAGCTTTAGCTAAATACAGCTGGTCAAAATTATAAGACCAGACAACAAATTTATGAATATATTCACATAGAACGTTACAAAAACATTTTAATAACTAGCGTATCCTCCATTATTATTGATTACTTGAAAATTTCGTTTTGGCATGCTGGTTACAAGCTTTTGTACGAGGTCCACTGGGACTTTGCCCCACATGTTGAACACAGCCTTACGAAGACCTTCTTTGGTCTTAAATTGTAATCCATTTGTATAAACTTCTTTGGCCATCTATCCCCAAAGATTTTCGATCGGGTTGAGATCTGCAGAACAAGGTGGATGGTTCAAAAGTTGAATATTATTGACATCAAAGAATTGTTTCGAATAGCGAGCTTTGTGGACTCCAGCATCGTCTTGTCGGAAAATCAAGTTTTCTTTATACATCCAGGAGGCTAGGACACTCTGAGAATAAAAGCACGTTCAAGCATGGTGAGGTATCCGGTAGACGTTTGGGGACCTTTCACAAGCTGTAATTCAAGCGTCCCATTGCAACAGAAAGCTTCCCACACCATCAAAGATCCTCCTTCCCAATGCCTTGTTGAATAAGCTACATTTGGAACAGATTTGTCATGCCAGTAGTGCTGAAACCCATCAGGGCCATCGAAATTAAACTTCTTCTCGTCATTAAACACAACTTTCTTTCATTTTTCTATATCCCATGTTCGGTCATCTGTAGCTAATTGTATGCGGGAGGCTTTATGGCGAAGAAGAAGAAGACGGGGCTTCTGCAATCGTTTCAATTTATTTAAACTCTTATTATTTATCTGTCGCCGAATTGTACGAGAACTACAGTCTGCATCAGTATTTGCCTTTATTTGCCTTGAAGTTATGTTTGTGTTCTTCATAACCTCCCTTCTTAATCGTCTTTCAAGAGCAGGAGTGATCTTCTTAGGGCGACCAGTAAATTTTTTCGTTCCATATTCAGTAGGATTTTTCAAGAAGTTCGTGACGACAGTTTTACGCTTATTTAGTTCACTTGCAATTGCTCTGTGTGACATGCTACGTTTTTGAGTTTCACAATTCTACCCGGCTCATAATCTGTTAAAACTTGTCCTCCAGTCATATAGAAATTAATCGAGAGTGTTAATAATTAACCACGTACATCCTCGCCTTATCAGCTCTTCTGTGCAACTGTCTGATTTGTTTGCATTTTGCCAAAGAAAACCGTATTTCAGTCTTGATCTTTTAATGATGACCGAGTACAATGAGATGCTTTTCATTTCCTGGCAAATAAAATATTAGGTGTTACATTTTCAGGAAATCTTTTACATCAAAATTTTATTACACTCACCTTTGATATGTGTTAAAAGAAATTTTGCCGCCAAAGTAAATACATGTACCTAAAAGGCCGTGATCAGGTGTGGTCTTATCATTTTGACCAGCATTGTATACATACACATGTAGACCTTACAATTTTTGAATTTTTCCAAAAGGCTAAAAGAACAACGTTTTACAATGAAACTGAGAAATTATTGCATTATTCATCACCAATCGATTAATAAAATATACCAATTCTATTGTATTTTCTATGCAGCAGTTACTTTTTTATTTTTATTTTTCCATCATCATATTTTCGTGCGTTTTCAAATTCAGAGTTCCACTTCAGGTAACGAACAAAAACTATTAGGTACCAATAGGTCAAGTATCTGACATTGCATATTATAACAAAATTCAATAGTTTTCATCACGCACTTTAGATTTAAGAAAGTTGGTTATTGAGAGCAAAACTCGTAAATAAGTAGAAATGTTTCAGCTGCACAGAAATAAATGCTTAAGTCTAAATGATCATTCTAGAAGTTTTGAAATTTATATGAAAGTATGCAATGGGAAATGACTGAAGATGTGGATACAATTAATGGTGTTGGCATTCCCCATGCAGGTGACATTAGTTAGATGTCACGTAGATACCCTTTTGGCAACAAATTTTTCTTTTAAACAGGAACTTCACGCTGTTTTAAATTTGATGACATTTAGGACTTTTATCAGCACATTTTGTTACAACTCCAAGTAGCATTTGATGATAGTTTGACAGGCTGATTTTTGATACATTCTAGACATGATGAATGATACATTCATGTTAAAAAAGTTTCCACAGAGACGAAGTTAACAATAGTAAAACTCAGCTTCATAATTATTTGAATTAATTGAATATTTGAAAGCTTTATTTTTTTAATACAATGATGAATTTAGTGTAAAGAAAAACATAATTTGATTTTGTATTAGATTTATTAAAAATCAGTAATATCAAATATATTTTAGTATGAAAGTATTAGTTTTGTACATCACATCTTAGTGGAATCAAAAGGCACGAAACTTATACGTCAATATCTTTAATAGTTTTGAAATTTAGCGTTTGTTAAACATTTCTTATTCCTCAATTTTGATGGTGAAGTTAAACCCTGACGATCAAAATACTGGTTTTCCAAATAAAGTATAATGTGAAGTAATGGATTTCGAAGTAACTATTTACTAATGAATGTTTATAGTCGTCCGTTCCAGCCTTGTTTTATGGTCTGAATCTGCATACAAAGGAAATTTCAAACTTAGAGCAAAAAGCATTCCAGAATGGTATTCATGTATAGATATTTGTAGTTGTATGTCACTCATAGAGTCGTAAATATTCAAGTTTCTTACAATATTTTCTTAATTAAATATTTGGACTGCCAAAAATCTAAGGTGAATATTATTGGGACAAATTATATCAAAGAATGTATGTTTGATTAGTTCTGAGCATAGGCTTTATGTGTTCGTGCATCTGGCTTGGAGTTTTTTTTGACATCTTATAGTGGACTGAAACTTTACAATGCTGGCATGCTACACAATAAGAAATATTGGTGCTAAGATTGTTCGATTCAAACAAAATGATTCTAAAATTCAATTTGATTATATTATTGTAAATAATGTGTCAAATAATAATAATAAGAATAAAACTAATGAATGTACACTGGAGAAAAAAAAAATCCCAGCTTTTCACTCTCGCACATTGACTCAGCTACCGAATGAGAGTTCTTTTTTACTGCATTAATATTTGTTCTTAAAACATTACAAAAATTGTAAATACCAGGGTAAATAAGAGCAGCTGTATTCTGTGGTTGTCTTTAGAAGTTTTTTAAAGTGTTAACGTGCGAATGTTGTTCATGATGATAGATAATAATGCCACTGAATTTCTTCACTTTTACTGTTGTACGAGTATATGTTTTCATAAATTAAACCACGATAATAACTATCTTCCGCTGTGTGCAGGTAGAGCACTGTCTAAATGTTGTTTCAAAGAAACCAGTACCATCATATGAACCCTCAGCAAAATAGTAGCTAAGAAGACTTGGGGTGTTTTTTAGGCGAAGAGTATCATAACAATTATCTTAATTAGGTTTCATAGAAAAAGTGGAACACGATGGTCTGGAATACATGGTGCATGCACCAGTAGTAAATTTTGTTCGTTCTTGTTTCTAAAGACCAACAAATTATTCCCGGAGGGGCTTTCTCGAGAATTGGGATCTGTGTAGTTCAGATCATTTTCCTTCCCACAACAATTAGTGAGTTTGCGGACGCGTGCGGGTAGCCGCCGTAACGCTTTCCACAACACGCCATTCAGCGATAAAACTTAGGCTGGAGTCCGCGCTGACGGGACCCAAGTTCACAGTGAAAGATTACCACCACCCGTCATCAAACACGTGTTGCAGTTCGAAAATAGGGGAAGCGTCGTGGATCACGGTAAATAAGTAGTCGCAGAAACGAAAAACCTTAGAGTCTAAAAAGTGGATATGGCTGGTATTAAATCCTACTGGATAAATTAAAATTGTGGAGATATAAGAGGAAACTGTAATACGCCTGAAGAGAAAAATTGCAACATGGTAGAAGAAATATTCCTTTGGTAGGAGACATTTTTCCTCAGATCGAATGAAACTGTGGTTCGTTTTGAAACAATCGCATTTGGACTGAATACATTTGGGTTGAATGCGCCTAAATTAGTATGCTAGCCATTGTCGTAACGAAAGGCAGAGAGAGACAGGCTTCTGATGTTGAGTATGTGTTGGGGTAGAAGAGCTCGTGGTACGCAATGTTCCGTCACGTTTCCTTGCATTGTAAAAAGAAAGCTTGAAGGGTTTGAAATCAACGAATACTTTGAGAAGAATTACGTTTGCTGATACTAAGGTGTAAATAAAATACACATGTTTGTCACACTACGTATTGCGTCTGCAACTTCCTATTTTTTTGTGATCCGTAGAGATGAAATGAGTTCACACTTTCCTCGTTTGAGCTCAAAAATGTAGCATGGAAATCTAAAAATAAGGCATGAATATCTAAAAAATACTAACTCTAAAAAATATACAGAAACTGCTTGCTAGTTAGAAATGGTCGAGAAAATTTGACATTAAATTATATAATATTTCTTGTTAAACGTCTTGAAGAAATTATAGTGAGAAGTCGGTTCTTGAATGAGCAGCTAGAGCTGCTATGGCCTGTTTTGTCGCAATGAAGGCTTCTTTTAGTGTAATTTCAGGACATGCTCTTTTCTTGATTGCCTTTATAGCACTCAGACTTCCTAAGAAAAAGTATTCCTACAATAACAGTTGTCTTGCGTCACCATAAGCTTTTATAATATTATCTGCACATTAGCCAATATTAAACATTTATTGAGGAGTATTTCGCACACGAATGAGATATATTTTTAAAAAAATTACTGTTCTATGTAATTTTGTTTTGTTTTATTCTTTCTGAATATTTGATTTCAATGAATATACGTTCAATTGGGGGTGTCACCCACACTTTTATAAGTTCAAATGGATATAAATTTTTGTTCAGCCAGAAAATCTTTTATTTTCAGTGTAGATGTCTTAATCTACTTAAAAACACATTGCACAGTGATAATGTTTTAGTTATTATGAATTAATTCATAAGATTTGTCATTATTTCATTAACTATTTATGAAATCAAATCATATATTCGATTATAAACATTGCATTTATCCTAAGATGGGAGAGGCAGCCGTTTCATAAAGGAGCTAGTAGAAGAGAATGATTTTTAAGTCTCCCGTTTTCGATATCTTCAGTGTCAAATTAAAACACATGCCATTTGATGTACGTATAAGTAAAATTAGCCTTTCTGTAAAAAAAACATACATAGATCTCTTCAACAAACACCTTTTGCACTTAAGAAATTACCAACTGTCTTTGTAGTCCTAGGTCCTCAATTGTGCTGGAGCTTCTGGCTTGACCTCTGCTAATATGTAATACCTTTTTTTACTTTTAAACCTTCAATTTACATCATTCTTATTCCTTTTATTGCATTGGAAAAAATTATTCTTCATATTTAATAAAGGCGTGGCTACTATTATAATTATTTGTATTGTTACGTATAAAAATCTAAATTTTGCCATTATCTACCATTCTACGTGATTCATCATTTAAATTTATTCTTTTACTCATAAGCAGCTCTGCAGAATAGTCAAGCCTAATCATGTAAAATATGAAAAGAAATAGAGTGTTTTTGCAATACATATACAGTGCGTAAGTACATGTATAAGTGTACATGTCATTCTGGGATCAGAAATACACATCCGTTACGTAATTTATAGAAGCAATTTAAAGAATCCATGAAGTGCAGTTTTTCACATCCTGACTCATTTTGATCATCTTGAAAATGCGAAGCCTGAAAGCCTTCCCGAATATAGATGGGCGTAGAGCAGCTGGATTGTGACCCTGTCAGCAAACATTTGACTTGGTAGAAACATGGTCAATATCGAGCCTGGATAGAAGCTTCAAAGAGCTCTACACGCACCTAGACTGCGCTGGGGCTTTAACTCATGTAAATGAAGGATGATGAAACTCCCCAAGTTCTGTGATGGACTTGAGTAAACGTGCGCCGGAGTTCAATTCTATCCTTGGCCTCTCCGCTGCGACAAAGTACTGAGACAATGGGAGTGTCAGAAAACGTGTACTGAAGTTTTATGAAAATTGCTCGAAGTTACAGGGCGTCAAAGGGTTGTTGCTGTCATTGAAACAGCTTTTACAGGCCATAAATGACAGCTCACTTGTACTTTGAATACAATCTATAATAGTTTTAATGTTCAGCTAATATTAAATTGTGAACAAAGACTTTGGACCGCATAAAATATAGTTGAGGAAAAGACTTCCGGAATACCGAAAAAATTTCATTGAATTCGAAAGGACAAAGTTTTCCAGTTCGTGACGGCAACAAGTAGAATGAAGCCCAGTCCTATTTGCCGAGGCAAAAACTCAGTAGGAAGCTGGCACAGACTCAGAGAAAGTTACCTTGTATCAGGAACACCATGAAAGTTCGTCTCCAAGCGATGTGCCTTTACAAGGTTTTTTCTGGCTAAAGTTCGGGGGCGAGGTTGATCCGATTTTTTCTTGGGGACGATTCCGGGAGATTTGAAGAGACCTGCAAGAGTTTTGTTGAGTGTTCTTCACCCAAAGCGAATTGCAGCGAGTATTGATTAGCAGCCATTGCCTTAACTGTTTGAGTATACTTCTACAATGAGTTAAAACGTACATCCTTCTTCAACTATCATCGACCCCCACTTTGGTAGCTGTAGAAACATAGGAACCCAGCACTCCCAGCTCGTATTTTTAAAAACATCTAAGAAACACAACTATGATAATTTTAGAGCGTTTCCCTCACTTCTGAGCTCACTTCAGTACAGTTTCAAAGTTTCCTGAGATCATGTCTGTGCTCCTTCGCGTATCTCAGTAACTATTCGTCTTCTGAATGTTGCCAAAAGTTTCTTTTGCACTCTGTTGTTTGTTCATGAACACGTAGGAGGTACTTTCTATCTTTAACTTTTTTCACAGTGCTGCATACAATCAATATACAAAATGCAAAACTCAATGACTGGATTCTAAAGAACAAAATAAACAGCCAAATAGACATTAAGCAATCAGCAGCTTGTCCTAGCCTCAACATACACAAAATAAAAACTATTCCTTTTCAGGAAATCACCACAAACATAAAGTTCCAGCTGCTACGTCAATAAATGATGCGATAGTAGAAAATCTAAACTTGACCCTTATCAACTAATCTTTTTCAGGAAGGGAGGAAGGCCACATAACAACGTACTATTCACTGGCTGATCATGCTGCAAATATTGTCGAAACAAGCAGAACTGTAAAATGTTCTGAGAGTTCATTAATTGTTGAGAGCATTGCTGAGTTGATGAACACCATAAGTTTTATTTCAGCACGCGTTTTTCTAAGAAGATATTTGGGTCCATTTGATTGTCACAAGATAAAATTTACTCTCAGGTAAAAAACTATCCATTAGTGTTTTATGAATTATGTATGTGCTCAAAATTATTAAAACTAATATTATTATTCTCATACATATTATCAGATACATCTGTGATGCCGTACTTAGTTGAAATTTCGTATAAGAAGATATATATACTCTTAAACACTTGAAAAAACAGTAGAAAGAAGAGGGGTTAAACCATATGTTTAAATCACTGTAACTGTAACTCATTCGAATTGAAGAAAGATATTATGTTCATCATATGATCGGAAAAGATTTTTCAAGTTAGAGTAATGAGTAACGAAGTATTTAGGCCTGAACCGCCAATATTTTTTAAGCACACATTACAGTTAAACTTTGCCGGGAGTTTTCAACGGTTGATATCACATATTGAAAATTTCGTCTGCAAGAATATAGAGCAAAAGTAAGTGTTTTTTGAGTTAATGGAAGCGAATATTTCATTTAATAGGCGCACCATGAAAAGAAAAGGCTCACCTGAATATTAAGAACACTTTGCTTGAGCTCCTAAAATACGAATTGTAGGTCTTCCAGTGGTTAATCGCACATCACGTACCAAGGAGTGTTTCTTTATAATTTGGTTCTGTTGCATTTGTCATCTTTTTATCCGTATACCAGCAAAAAATTTTGAGTGTCATGTGACTTAGTCCAAGTAGTTGTACCTTAAATAATTTTTTATCATACCAATAGGTGCCATCCGATTTAAACAGACTTTCGTTGTTCAAGTTACAAAGGGAATAATAATAAAGAAATTGTAATTGTATTCCTACTTTTTTTAGCAATCTATTCAAGTTCAAACCACCTTTGACAGCTCACTTGTATTTTGAATACAATCTATAATAGTTTTAATGTTCAGCTAAAATTAAATTGTGAACAAAGACGCTATATTCTTCAGCAATTGCAAATTAATAGCGTATTTTTTACCTTTTAGTGTCTGTATTCTTAAATTTCTAAACTGAAGCACGATACAATGCAAAACTGATTAAGATTAGATTAACTTTCATTTTCCATTTTTTTCCAGCTAATGATGAACTGAAATCTGGAGCGTGTTTTAAAAGCAAAAATACGGTTACAAACTGTTATATTTTCTATCCTTTTCCATAATAATAACACAGTCGATTCGATTTTGTTCCTAATAACTCACCCAAGCACCATACATCTGGTTCTTGGCTACATAACAATTACGGCCCTTGGGATCTCCAATGCATATACAAGTGTTTCTACAGACGAAGCCAGCAAGCAACGTATCATCAGTCCGATGCTTGTAGTCAGTGGCTGTGTGGTGTTGGCTTGGAAATGGAAAGTCATCTATGAATATTCATAAATTTGCCCTGCTTCTTAACCGTCAGGGCTCAGATGGGCAATTCGCGGCTAACAGCGCTGTTAGGGAACAGAATCAAATTATGGCTGCGATGCAGACCGCCGAACAATCTGGCTTCTGTTGACAGTGTTAACTCCTCGATATTGGCAGCACAGCAGTCAAGGCCTACTTTTGTTCCTGAAGCAAGGTATGTATGCTTCTTGATCTACTCTCTCTTTTTTTCCTGAGAGGTCAACTTCTCAAAATTGGAAGCTGTACAGCTAAGATCTTATTTTTTCCTCTGTTCTCTAAAAAAGGCATGTTTGTTCCTTGATCTACTTTTCTCGACAGAAATGTCTTGATATCTAAAGCCGTATAAGCAACGCCTCTTTTGCTTCTGAAATAAGGTACATTTGTCTTTGAACTGCTCTATCTCACTCTCTGTCTTCTGTCTCTCCAGGGTCAATTTATCGAAATGAGAAGTCGTTGTCAAGGTTACTTTTCTTGAAACCACATCCGTTTGATCCCATGCTTTATTCTCCAGTGGTTTTAATTAAATATTAACCTTGTACAGAACGTTAATTAATTATAAATAGTATGGAATGTAATTGACATTGTTCGTTGCCTCACATGAAACTTTCTAAACTATGATAATAAAATGCACGGCAATCCAGTTTAACATTGAGGCTCCCAATTGTTTTTCAAACAACCGTTAGCTCTAAGCATTGTAAATTAATTTTTCCGGCAAAAGTAACGTTAATGAGCTCGTCATTTTACGGAAGGCAATAATGGAAACGAGTGTCATCGAGTTAATTCGCACTAGTTGATGTCAATTCTTTGTTGCAGAAGCAGCGTATTATGCGTTTTATGCACATTATATGAATCACATTTTTTTTTGATTAGCTACCAATTGGTCAGATCATAAGATGATCCCTGTCTGTCGTTCACACGAACCGAAACACAATTTTCATGTCAGTTTTTCTCGTAGACTCGTTCAGCTTTGGCCACACTTCCAGTTATGGGCAGTCATTCGGGTAATAAATTAGATTTTATTTCTCTAGCGTGTTGCTAGCTTGTGTTTTATTTCTCGCCTAAAAGCGTACTTGAGGCGTTTGTACGATCAGAAACAAGAGTCAAGCGCTGCATAACATGGTCGGGCTTCTTTTCCGCCCTCTTTGCAATAAGTGGATGTGTTCTACCGAGGAATCTCTATGGATGCATTTCTATGAACGACGTGCTTTGGGTAAATTTATTTCGTGTTTTTAAGCCTCAGTATTAGGATCTTAAGGCAAAGAAGCCCCCAACAGCCAAGTGGCTGGTATAATTTAAAGATGTTAACGAGTGAAGTTTAAAATAATCCTTTTACTTTGTTAGAAATTTGTTCATATACAGGAGATAAATTGTCCTGGGATGTTAATATATAAGTTTGACAATCAAATATGTTCTTATATACAAAAAATTGGTGAAAGTATTGCCTACACATTAGATTATTTGAGCTAAATCTTAGATTTAGGAAAAAATCTATTTATACAAATTTAGGGTTTTTATGAATTAAATTTAAAAATAAAATGAGCGTGTAGCTAAATTCCAACAGCATACTTGCTTCGAACAGATTTTTTACCACAATAATGCAGTACTGTTTCTCTATACATGCCCAATCTTTAATAAAAAGTACACCTCTCTTTGGCGAACCCTGCTTTTGATGTAAGTCGTTTGTAGAGTGCATTTCATTTAGGTCATTTTGGCTACGTTGTTTAATTTCAGCTACCACCGTCTTCAGCATTACTCGTGCTAAGTCATACCAGAGAATTCACAAAAAATATTAGTGCTAATATTATTACTATTCCACCAAAACCGGGTACTTGCAGGAAGAAAAATAAAATACAAGCATTACTGAAGGTTAAGCTAGGAAAAAAATTAGGGTAGAAATTGATATATTTCTACAATAACATGAGTGGTAGGGGAAGAAGAAATCGAAATTTACATTGCGTATGAGGGACATTTAGGATGGATTAAACAAATTTTCACTGGCACTTCGTATGAGGGATATTTAGCATAGATTCCAAGTAGTGTACATTTACTATACTTATACGTGTTATTTAGTATAGATTCCAAGTAGTGTATTTTTACTATACGTATACGTGTTATTTAGCATAGATTCCCAGTAGTGTACATTTACTATACGTATACGTGTTATTTAGCATGGATTCCCAGTAGTGTACATTTTCTATACGTATACGGGTTATTTACCATAGATTCCCAATAGTGTACATTTGGCTCCCGGTAAAATACAAGTTCAGTGGTAAATTTCAAAAGAAAAAAATTGGTACAATGAACAATTAACGAGAACAACGCGTCGTCCAAAGTTATTAGTTTCACTTATAATAAATGCAGAATAAGTTCTGCGCTTATTTTGATAATCTTGTGAATAAACTGTGAGACTCATAGCCGTATACTAAAAAACTTAACAATTTTAAAATCCCTTATTAAAATAACAGGTTTACATTCAATTTACAAAGTTCTATGGAAACAATACTTTGATTATAGTTTCATGTTATTTATTTACGTGTACACTAACATATTTTTAACATTGTTTATTAAGTCATTGCAAAACAGATCAGTAAACCCGCAGTTACGTCTATGTTGGATTTATTGGGGCTTAGTTTCTTTAAAACTGAAAGCAACTACAGTAAAAAATCCTCCTTGTTCGTATTCTTTTTTGTAGAAATCATAACAGTAAGCTGACTACTATTCAATGGTTGTCAAATTTTCAGAGTGAATGCCTCATCAGTAGGTTAAAACAAGTCAAAGGGCTTCATGTTCTAAAATAGGCAGTCATATGCTTTCTTAAATTTTAGTTTAACTGTACATGTAGTGTCACAAAACGCTATTGACAGTGCTATATTTTCAGACATGGATGGCAATCTGGACATGAATTGAAATTTTTTGGTTCATTGCTGACCGCATTTATGGGAGAGGGTAAATGTGGAGGCTCCTTCGTATCTTTGATTATTCCATTCAAACTGCACACCTGCTATGTATGCCTCTAAAGGAATGACTGTCCACACATGTGCAGTGCGGTTCATCAAGATTCATAATGATTTATATTCACTTCAGCTTCCTAACTCACTCTACATAGAGACTGAGAGTCTAGAAAAAGCTCACACACCCTTAGTCTGTACCTGTGACGACGTTGGAAAGGTTTATATGATCTCTGGAGCTGAAAAGAAAGAGTTTTCCCGATTCTGATCGATAGAAGCTACAATTCTGGATCTGAGGACTTCATTCAGACAAACGAGACTATAGTCCTCTCAGTTAAGACCCCGATAATACCCAAGAAAGCATCGATCATGACTTCGTAGACTTGAGTCACATCATTATAGTAAATTACATCGTTATGCTTCGATATTTCAGTGCATCCTTTTAACGCAGTGTGTGAGGTACATTATTGCATTATTTAGTGCAATTTAGTGTATTGCATTATTTTCCTTCAGTGGTCCTGTGAATACTGTTAATGCAGTGCATTATTTGAGTGTTCCTTTAATTTAATGTAAAATGTTAACGCAGACCATTTCTTTAACTCAATTTGTATTCGATCATGTTAATGAAGCATATTGCCCCATTACGATGGTAGTTATATCCGAAAACTGTTAGTTTATCTATCGGTGTACGATTGTATTTATTCGCCCGAGAGAACTGGGATACATCATGTACTAATACGAGACATTTGCTCGTACTTATTGCCCAACTGCTAGGATACACCATCACCAGCTTGGTCGACTGGTGAGCGAATCTGCTTGCGAGCGGAAAGACCCGGGTTCGAATCCCGCTGCCGACATGGTTGACGCGGCTAGAAATACGGCATGGGACTTGGGTAAACAACCGAATAATTATCAAAGTAATTATCCGACCCAAGAATGGGCCCGAAGGTTCGTTCCTATAGCCTCATTCTATTCTATTCTATTCTATTCTACTAACACGTACAACCTTGCCCAGCATTTTGAAGCTGATCTGGGTAACAGCCGCTGTATAAGTAAGAAACCAAGTCAGTTGTTAGAACCCTACAGTCACAGAACTAGGAATTTCCTGTGTCATGCATTTACTGTCGAGGACTAGCCCTGGTAAAGAAGATATGAAAATTAACGATCAAATTCATAGCCTCATCAAAGAAATTAATTTTGTTTTCTTAGTAACACATTCACTAGTAATTCAGTTTTGTATGTAAAAAAGTTATTTGTTTCATCGTGCACCAAGAACTACAGAATAAACAAAGTACGATTGATTCACAGTCAAATTTTTTCAAAACAATTAATTTGCTGTACAATATTTTATCACACATTCTCGACTGTATAATTTAGAAGACGTAATATTTTTTTTACAGAAAATGTGTGCATTCGGTCAGAGGGCTAACAAAAATGAAGTTTAGGGTGTTTTAAAATTTTCCGTCCAATTGCCAATCCATAATCAGGAATTGGGATGTAAATTTTGTCGATGGTGCTTTAGGGAGCACTGCGCAGACGCACTTCATTTCAGCCCTTCATTTGCATGCCATTAATCCTGGGTTGTTGAGCCACTTTTATTTCCCCTGGGCATAAAGCTATCAGAAAATGACTGACAAGCGAGGATTTGACTGAAATGGTTCACAAAAACACAAGTTTTTAAATGAGAATTCGAGTTGTCTTTGAACGATTTCAGGTGTGTGGCATGAATCTTACTACTTTCAGGGTTAAAAATGTAGATTAATTCAAATGCTCCTAATTCGTTGTCTTTTGACTGTGCTCTGTGCGTGGTGTGCATTGCAGAAATTCCAGCATTAATTTACCTATTCAATTTTTTATTATTTAACTAATTTTGGGGAAAAAATCGAACTAGACCCGAACCTGCTATTCAGTGGTTTATACTTATCACAGGTAAAATATCTCTTTGTCAAATTATTCTGTCAATTCATATTAGACGAAATAAAAATGAATGCCCTTCAACAAAGAACAATGGGCAGTTTCTATGACGGAAGACTAGGAACAAATTACCAAAAGATATAAATGAAATTCTTAGCAGTTGGAATAGTTGGCCTGGTTTTGAAGGAAATATTTATATTATATTATCCAATTTTCAATTACACATTGATATATCGACTGTCAAGAAGTTTTTTTGGCTATAAAAGGTTTAATTTTGAATGTTATAGCATTTTAAACAAAATTCAATCAACAAATATAGTCAACATTCGTTGAATATTAAATAAAAAGAATGCTTTCAAACACAATTTGACATTACAAGGACATTTAACGAAATAACTTAATGAAGCAGTAACTGTTGCTATTGAGCCTACAACGTATTATTTCAACTAGTCTACCTTCACATCATAACCTGGTCTTTAGAATCGTTCTAGAGCTTGGCATCCTCCGAGTCTGGCTGCCTTGTAATAAAGAAGGTCAGGAAAAGCTGCAAAGTTTGTCAATCGCAAGAAAGAGGGGCTTGGAGAAATAGAATGAGTCAGACCCCAGTTGTGAACCACAGCTGCAATAATATCTAATTGCAGCTGCCATATGGTGTTAAGTGCGCTCTTCATGACGGCAATGACCCTTCATATATCGCCCGTCACGGTAAAAATGATTTCTCAGAGACGCAGGAACCTTTAGAGCAAGTCTTAGAAATGTTGTGTTCATGCACTCTTAGAAAACAAATTCCTTATTTCATTTCACAGAGACACTCAACGAAAGTACTAAAATCGCATTCATTTATTTGCGTGCAAGTAACCATTTTCGAAGAAACTACATTTTCAAGTTAACACATTCATGATCTTACTGCCAAAATAATTTTTTGCATATTAATATCATGCTCTAAGGTAATGTTGATACTCTAATGGCACTACAGCTATTCGAATCAACTTGAACATTCATTGCAATCCGTCAGGAGCAGATTCCAATGCGTGTAAGCCAAACAACGGAGAAAATAATATAAGGTAGAAACGTCGAAATTACGAAATACATGTCTGTACGTTAAAACTCTGAGGTTGCAAATATGATGCTTTAAAGTATGTCCAATAGCGGAAAAAAGCTTGTTCATGTCCATGCTGATGAAAACGTTCATTCGATCATGGAGTAGAGAAATTTATTATGTATTCTTATTTCCCCTATACTCTCCTCGTAAGATAAAAATAAGCCAAGTGACCGCTTGGCTAATTGAAATTTTCCAAAACTACAAAAGAATTTCAAAGTAATTCGGGTCTGTGATTTTATTTGCTTCTACTAAAAATATGCAGAATAGTGAGGAAATTGCATAGATCAGGTATAGATACGATAAAGACTACAGACTGATAATAATTATTTGATATTGCAACGTATGTGGTGATGGTCTTTGACTCCTATCAGTTACTTTACGAATGAACTCAAAGTTTGACTCTTCTTTAAATTTGGCAGAGAGAGATCACTAAAAACGACAGCTTGACGTCAAGTAATTTTACCCATGACAACACTGATATGCTGCTATTTAGGACGACATTGTTTAAAAGGTACACATTCGTCATGTAAACCATTTCATTTTAATTTTTATTCAAATTAAAACTAGCATTCAGCCTTCTTTGGAAGATGATTTTTTCTGCACGACTTTAACTCATCTGATTTTAAGTCACCAGACGAGTACTGGTCTGCATTTATCCTCTAACAGGACGTGCACAGATGCTTTGTGTGTACTACGTACAATGCTTTGCTTGTATTAGGTGGACCTATGAACATCGTGGCTCATTAACATTCGTTAATTATGACTTGATTTAGCGAGATAGACTGCCATAATTATCATTTTATGTGCAACGGGTTATTACCCATACTTTTTAATTTCTCAGTGACTAAAATTCCAATTTTACAATTTTGCAATAGCGCTCGACTCATAGCACAGACTGACTGCACCAAGGAAAAAGTTTTCTTCTGTTATTACCAAGCTAGTATTCGCTAGGTGCAATAGATTATGGGAGTCATGGATGTGAACTAAGTAATTTCTAGTTCAGATGTTGAACAAGTTCAAATGATGCGTTGTGCAATGAACTTGAGCTCCAGATGAACCTTTCAGAATTCACGTAGGGTCCATTATTGAAGCAGGCTTGTCGTTGTAACTTCGACGGTTGAACGCAGGTCATAGGAAATCAGAAGCTTTACTAAGTTAGTCCAGGCAAAGAGCGTTTAATGGAGGAACGAAGGGGAGGCAAATGGAAGTAGATGCCAGGGGAAAGTGGCGGAAGTAAAGCGCAGGGGGCCGAGCGGAAGAGAATCTCCGGCTCCGTTCGCCGCCTCGAAAGCGAGCAAAAAGCGCCGTGCTCCAACGATTCGACTTCTCGGAGTTGCCTCCTCCAATGATAACGTCTTCGTTCTCTTTCCTTTTGTTCTTCGCATCACGAGGTTTCTTTGTGTATTTCTCCACAGTCAGTGAGTATTTTGCAGTGCACTCCTTATATCACTAGCTCTTTGTTTTACTAGCTCAACCTCATGCATTGCAACAGTTCAAGACACGTATATTTTTCCCCTTCATTCGATCAACTCAGTTTTTTTGCTCTGACGACCATCTTCTCAGTTTGTTTCAATTTTTCTCTATTTTCTCTATCATTTTAACTAATATAAATAATTCGATTTTATTTTCCAAGCCATTAAAGCTGGGTATCCCATGTGGTAGTCAAACCGTTTTGTATACTGGGCATAGCTATCACCTCTCAGCACTGTTACTCCCACGATAATGACACTTGAAAGTGTGACTGAAAATCTACTCGATTGCCTTCTGAAAGTGTTTTGAATGTTATCGGATGTGAAAACATTTCTCCTTACATTCAGATATGATTATCAGCAGTGTCATATATGTAGCTGAGATCCTTAATTATGCAAAACCTTAGTAAAAGTTTGTGGTCGCATATGACGAATAATTTCTTGTTCGTGGAAGCATAATCTAGATAGAACTGAAATTCATCTCACAATATTTGTTTTCTAAATGCCTTCATGATGGAGAAACTGATAGTGTATTTTAACTGAAACAAGAGTTGAAACAGAGACAACTTGAAATAGTGCGTGTTCTACAAAAAAATAATTCTAAAAGTATTCAATAATGAAAAATGATCCAAACTTCTAATGGATTCAATCATAATACATTTTTGAGTGCCTTTTCTTCGAAATATGGGAATACTTGAGAAATAGTTTTGGTCATCTCAACCGCACAAAGAAAAAATTCTGAATTAGACCTATCAAATTCAGTATCAAATTTTGTAGTCACGTCCTATTCCTGTTACCCTCTTGACATAGAGAAGGAATCCCAGTGTATGTTATAATACCTCTGACTTGATCTTGTGATGATCTTGTCATGCGTAAAGTTGATTTCCAGCAGCCGATAGTGATTCGTAAGTCTGAATAAAATTTCCAATTTTCGTGTCTATAGGCTTGGAATTCTTAATAATTCATTAGAATTAGTGAAACGGCTGGAAAATGCTGCTGCCAAATTGAAATGGAAGTTAGTGAATGATTTTGACACTTTTTAATGATTTTATTTCAAATGGCTTGTCCGTGAAAGTTCATCTGTGTCCTTAATGATCTCACGTTGCTAATAGTGTAAGAAGGATATTAGGAAAAGGAGTCCAGATGACTGAAGTTTTTCTCACATCCCTGTATTCATTCCTTTGATGGTAAAAAAATTTTTTCGTATCAAAAACTTTACGACAATAGGTTACCTTACGCTTCTAAATTTTGTTGCTCGCTCCTTTCCTTCTCTCTTGAATTTTTTATCTCATGTGCGATTGACGTACGTACATGTATATGGTTTTAGAATTTATACCTTAAGACATTCCTAACGAAGAAATTTTTTTTCTGACCATTGAAGACTCACGTAAACTCTGAGTAGCAAATTTCTCACAAGTTTGAGCCAGAAGTAATGACGCATCTGATCTCACAATTTTTTTCGGAATGTTTTTTTCGAGTGTTGAGTTGGGTTGGAAAAAGTGTTGAGCTCTTTCCTATCTTTAGTGTTCGATTCAAGGTATATAAATTGAAGTATATATCCTGTCCTTAGGGTCATCTAATTTTCAATTCGGTACTTCTGGAAAAGTACCAAAATATTTCAAATCTAACATTCTGATATTTTTTGATCCCCCAGCTTGACAAGTGCAAAACTGCGAAATAAGAGCAGGCAATTTTTAATTTTGTAAATGACCTACACTGAAATTCAAACTTATCTATTTACATTTTTCTAATTTCCAAAGGTCAAAGCGTTGCAATTTGCGTATTTTAGCTGGTTTTTATTGAACAAGACCACTTCTGCATTCGTGAAATCACATTATTTTTCTACGCAGCCACAAGGAAATAGCAAAACAAACCAAGCATTATTTGAAATCTTATCAATAACTTCTTTATTTGCGAATGTTACTGAACATGATTTTCCCAGTTCTGACGGCCCAAGTACATTACTAACCCGAAATTCAAATTTTGTCTCATTTTCGTTTTTTTGCACGCCAGGGAGCAGGCGTTGAGTCCAGATGGCACCTTGCAAATAGAAAGATTGGTATTTTAGCAAAAAAATTCCGAGCGTCGCTACACAATAAAAGGCCTGCCTTAAGGCTCTCTTCAATTCATGCATTCTCTGCGGCTCTTAGCAGAAGCACAATGGGAAGAGTAGAGGGCGTTGAGGAGGATTGTGAGGAGTTGGAGGGGGGGAGGAGGTTCAGAAAATGTGATGCTGAAGCTTGGGACGGTAAGACGTAATGCTGTCTAAGATAAGACAGGTGGTTTTTGACCGAGGACTGAAAATCCGAAAAGGAAATGGGGAGAGAGAGAGTAGCAAAGGTAGTTCGAGCAGGACTGAAGTTGAGATGATGGTCACCTTAAACAGAATATTGGAGGAGAGTAGAACTGAATTGAATACTGTTGAGACACAAGGGATTCAATTAATGTTTGTATTGCAACTCTTTGGGAGTAGATTAAACATGATAAATAAACGTTCAATAAGATAATGTTGGCAGTAACGAAGTAATAGTAACTGGAGGACTACTAGTTTTATTTTGCTGAGAATTGTTAGTAATGAGAGACAGTTCAATTGGCTGTCACCGTCAATAAAAAAGGTGTCTATTATGATGATTAGGATAAAGCACTAGGGGAAATATGTTGATATATAAATTTTTTGAGTGAAAATACGAGTTTTCTACAAGTTTTGATGAAAGAAATTCATAATTTATCAGTTTTGCAAAAAAACACAATTAGGAAGGGATGAGTTTGTTCCTAATAAAATTCGAACTGGAATAACAGTTTGATATAGTATGAGAAGAAAGCTAGAGTGAGGCAATATTTTTATTTTGAATATATCTGAATTAACTGTGTAATTTCAGAGAAAACTTGAAGCCAATGAGCTAAAATTTGCAGTGTTATTCGAATAACATGAACAAAGTGAATAAAAGAATGGGAAACCAGCACAGTAAGGAAGATACAACAGTTCCCAAAAATGAAATTTTAGAGCCACTGAGAGCAGCGAACATACAGTACTGTTTATTATTGTTTATTACGGTACATTGAGGTGATCGAAACCTTACGACAGAATTGAATATATATAAAAATATTGGTTAGAAGTCTGATTTTTTTACTGTAATCAGGAACACTAATAGCTGAAAAAAAACAGAGTAACGAATATATGTTAGGTGACCATGAATCATATTAATGAAAAATTGTCACAAATTTTAGTGCAGCAATTAACAGATTAAGTGACGTCGTTTTGAAGCTTTTAGGTCAAAAACAATTGACAGTTATTCATAAACTTTTGAAAATCCGTAACCAATCTAATTAATCAGTCGCTTCTTTAAATTGGTTTTATCACTAATGTTTTAGTAACGTGTATGAGAAAATAATTTTAATAAGTTTGACAAGACCATAATTTTCCTATTCTACCTTAAAGCAGCATTTTCCTCTAGTCAAAACTGAAAAATATATCACGATGCGATGAAGCAAGTGCAGACCTTCAGTTGTTTTTATATACTTCAAAATTTCTTGATGAAAATTAATTTATCCATCAGTTATTTCTAGCTAAATCGAAACTTAGTTTAAAAAATGTTTATCAGTTTAAAAGAGTTATTACATATTTCTGGCTACATCAAAATACATTCATCCTTTGGTTACTTCTAGGTACATCAAAATTTATTGTTGAGGTAGGAGACGCTATAAATGCCGTATTCATGGCAAGCAATTCCTTCTATATTGATGGAGGGAAACCTTCACTCCTTTCAAAGGAAGCCAATAGACGAGGGCATATCAGAGAACATGCAGTGAATGACAAAGCAGATCACCACCTCGAGACTGGTTATAGTGTTCACGAAAGCCTCATGGACATACAAACGGATCCAAGGCGTTTAATTCATAGATTGTCATACATGTTTAGCCGAAAAAAATGTTTTAGATGGATGTTAGTACCACTTAGCAGTTCTACGTTAATTATTACACACCGTTTACTATTTCTATAAGAGAACAGTGGTAGATGTTTCATGAATCAGTAGGCTATATTACAATAGTCTACTTCAGCCAAGTAAACTCTAGAAGTCTACTGCAAGCACGTAGACCACAAATGTCTATGGCAAGCACGTAAATCACAAATGTCTATGGCAAGCACGTATACCACAAATGTCTACTGCCAGCACGTAGACCACAAATGTCTATAGCAAGCACGTAAACCACAATTGTGTACTGCAACCACATAGGTCACAAAAATCTTCACCACGTAGATCATAAAAGTCTACTGCAACAAATAAACTATAATAATTTAAAGGTTATTTCAATCACAAAATTCATAAAAAAACACCCGGAAAGGTCCATGGGACTTGGGTATCAACCCAAGAATTGGCCAAACGACTCGTTTCTATTGCCTTATTCTATTCTAATTGATCAATCGAAGTACGAAGAAATATCCAGGATTCATACATGCTCATTACCCTTAAAAAAATTGAGATAAAATTTAAAAATATGCTTGGGAGGACGAGCAAACCCTTAATTTTTCAGTAAAATTAGTGCTCTAAGTTTCAAGGCCTCATATCTCATGGAATACCTTCAAATAAATGTCAGTTTTAATCTTTTAAATTTAAAGTATTTATTAATAGAGACTGAAATAATAAAATTTCGAATAGGGGCCAAAAACTTAGACTAATGATGATGGCAATAAGAAAGAATGAGAAGAATAGGGATGTTAAAAATAATAACACAAATGATAACCTACATAGTAATAATGACATAGCTTCAATAACTTTGAAAAATGCGTTTGATAAAATAAAAAATGTTTTTTTTTTCAGAACTCAAAAATCTTTTTGAAGAAAATTAATTAACAGTTAAGAAAAATTTAATTTAAAAAGCTTCTGGATATTGAAAATGAATTTCAGTCCTTCTCATTTTCTTCAATTCAACTTAGTGGGTTTATTAAAAAGCAACCATCTATAATTTTATTAATGTGTCTTGGCTAAAGTTATTTATTGTATCGACCACCAGCAGTCAAATTGACGCCTTTCAATGGGAGAATAGGGACAGCGTATTTAATCTTGATCGGCAACGTTATAGTCTTAATTCGGAATTTTATATTGAAAAGAAAAGGTGTTATAATTTATGCAAACAAATTTAAATTTTATTTAGTATATCCCTCAGTTAAAACCCAGACACATTTTGTGACTTTGCATTGCTTCTTTTGCGATTTTAGACATGTAATTTTTCTGATGAATTATCTGATAAATAAAATATTTCCTTAATGGAAACTGTGAAGTGTCATTTTGAATCGCTAGGCAATTCACCGTCACCATTAGATATGGTTTTACTATTCATTATTTTAGGAAATTTTCATGTAAGTTCACAGTGAAAAATTGCCTCCGATGTTGATCGGTTAACCTATACTAAGAAAACAGGAATCATTCCGTTATTCGGATGGTATGAAAGATAAATTTGGTTGACGAGGATATCCGTTCATGTTCTGGGCGTCATTAACTTCAGGCTCAAAATAAAGTGTCCATATGTGAGAGTTGACACGCAATTCCAAAAATGACCTCAAGAATGACCATTTCAATAGGAAATTGAAGTGATGAGCTGGAAATATTTCTCTAAAAATTTGCTCAATAACTATGGAAAAATAGGAAACATTCATGGGGATAAAATGAATTATTTTGATGCAAATATATTCAAATGAAATGCGAAATAAGTTTTATATTTTGTTTGAATTCTACGTTAAGCAAATAATTATACGGATTTCGAATAGGTTGCATCACACCTCAGAATGTATCAACTTGTACTTTATTGTTCACGAGCCTCGAGCATGTCATGTGTGATTCGTTTTTGTGTCCCGTAAAAACTCTACCACATAATAAAAAATTACATACTGCTCGAATGCCGAATAAGATCGATTTTTCCCTTGATTGATTTGTTTTCTCTTTCAACAATATGAGCCACAGCTTTTCCAACATTAAATCACATGAATTATTTACGTTTCTCTTATCTGTCCGATCCACCTGTCTGCCAGTGGCTGGTTGCAGGTTCACAAAACACACGTCTGTAGTGTTCACCACATTTTCAGCAGGTGATGAGCTGATATTCTAGCTCACGTTCAGATTAAATTTCGAGCATTTAGGACGTTCGCAAGATCGCTGACGTTTCTGAAAACTAATAAAACAACATTTTTGGTTGACGGTGGTGTAATAGGGAAATTAACTGTAACTTCATTGGAAATTATGATTCATCGATATTAAACATTCGTACCATCATGAATCATAAGGTCTGATTTTAAATTTTAAAGTTATTAGTTATTTTTTCTATTACAATCATAACGCCCACATCTGGAAATTGTTAACTTGATATTGACGTGTATTCCAGCAAGTAGCATTGTGCGAAATCCATGTTTGAAATCAGCGTAGAACAGTGAGTTTTACTCTTTAAATACTTAAACCAACTCGGACGCGGACATTTTATTTGCATGCTGCAGGTCATGGGATGAATTATTGTGCTCTGGTGTCAAACATGTGTTAACTTTCCTTCACAATTTGTGATTGATGGGACGGTTATTTCTTTCCCGTACACTAAGTTTGCACGGGCCATGCTTGTTTGCAGCTGTAAACTCTTTATTTCTCCGTCAAGTTATTTTTTCCCCTTGTGTATTATACAGGTTTTTAGTTACCAACAGTTTTTCATTGTTTTTGCCTTGATACTAGCATGAACTTTGGATTTTTAGATTTTCTTTTTGTAGTGGTCTCATACTTTCTTCGTGCTAGCAAATGATGCAACTCAGCTCTGCCTCATGAGTATCATAAAATTATTTTTATTATAGTATCATAAAATGGGCATCATTAAATTATACGTATGTAATATCTGTATTATATGTAGGTACAAAATATAGAGTTTAAGTATTATCTGTGGGTACACTTTCCATGTTCTGAAGCTCGTTTCCTTTGCATAAATAATAATGTAGTTAGTCATATTAATATAATTAATTGCAATTAGAGTTATGAAGACAATATGGAAGAATAATTAATGTACAAAAACGATGTACATATTATTATACTATCAATAATTAATATTGAAAGTTATAATTCTTGGAATGTGGAATAAATAAGATTTTAATAACAATCTAAGCGATGTAAGGATCTTTCGTTCCAAAATTGTCGAAATATTTATATTAGTAGAAACTATATCATTTCTGAAAATAACAATTTGATATTAATAACATCAGAAGAGTAATAAGAGACATCCAAGATATTTCAGTAGAATTGACGTTATCGCTTTTGGAGTTTTAAATATTTAGTATGGGATTGAAATAACTTTTAATATCCTGGATGAGATTTCGATGCCCTACAATATTCAAGATAAGATTTAGATATCCTAGAATATTTTTAAGGAAATTTACATACAGGGAAGGCATAATTCTTGTTACATATTTTTAAATCCATTTTAATAATTATTATTTTGCAAATATTAAACAATGTGTTTTTATAGAAAAAATTTCTAGAGTTGAGTCTGCCCTATTCCTTGCCAGACTATCAATATTTTAAAGTCAAAATTGAATGAATACTAAAAGAAAATACCCTTTAAAGAAGTTTGTGCGGTCATTTGAGAATTTCTTAAAAGACTTTGCAAAATAGTGGCAGCTAAAGGGAAGCATATTGATTAATTTTTTTTGTAGACATAGACTCGTGAATTTATTTACTATTTGTTAGAGTTAGACCTTGATATCAACATATTTTTTCAAGAAAAACATTGTTTGTGTTTTGTGACAGTTTTTATGCGCCACTCCGTATTTTACAAAATTTCTGATAAGATTTGGATGTCTTACAATATTTAGGATGAGATCTAGATATCTTACGATATTTAGGATGAGATCTAAATATTTTAAAGATTTAGGATAAGATTTAAATATTTTACAATACTTAGGTAGTCTTACGAATATGGAGTAGAGATGTTATTCATATATCAAAATTATCAAAAATTTATCGTATAATCACACGGGAACAAAGTTATGCAGTTTGCCTCAAACCGTGGTTGTTCAGGTCTGCATTTAGACATAATCTCGTTGACACACCGTTCTTTTATACGTCTTCACAGCTGCTTTAATGTCTTTTCAAGAGTTACATATACATCAGTATATAAGTGTGTTTTTTGTTCAGAAAGTCATGAGTTTTTCTTTTGAAGGAAAACAACATGGAAGTTATACATTACCTTGAACTAGAACAGCTATTTCACGATAGGATGATGTACTTTATGCAAAATCAACATTGATGAATACTAGACTCGATGTATTTATATTCTTAATTTGCATGCCTCTCCCCATAGATATATACATTTTGTACTCGTACATACCACCAGTGATGAATAATCACCGTAAACTTTTCTTTCCAGTGATGTATAAGTTTAATTTTTAACATGAAAATTTAACAACTTATTACAATTTGAAGAAGGTTCTGTCTCTGTATGCACTGTGGACAGCATTCATAAAAAATATTTATCGTATATTTGATTTGGTCAACGCAGTTGGAATAATTGTCTGATGATTTTACTTATTCAGACACAGCTTTTCTACCTTCAGTATATATATTTTATATATATATATAATATTTATATCCAGCATGTCAGCACAAGTGTACGGTCACAGATCTCTAACACATGTGAAATTATTTCAACGAATAATAAGTTATCATCGAAAACAACGTAAGCTGAAGCATTCATTGGGTACGAGGAAAAATTCAATGTTTTTGACCAAATGCATGAATGAAACACGACAATATTGTCTACTAGCATAGTTCATACGCTTTCGGCTTTGTTAAAACATTTGGTTCATGCATTTGGTCAAAAACATTGAATTTTTAATCATATCCAGTGAAAGGTTCATTGCACGTTGTTATCATCATTGTGCGTTGTTTTCGATGATTGAAAATTGTTTTTGACTTGCGTCTTCTGGCGCACAATAATTCTCCAGAAGATTAAAAATTATGGTCATAAAAGAGAATATGGAAATTGAAATTCACCAAACATTCACAGAAGCTCAAAAGAAAATTTCCGATCTCTTTCTACTTGAGCATGAACACACGTACAAAAACACACACAAAAATACAATTTATTGCCTTAGAGTTGGGAAATCTTGTTAGTTCAATCTGTATTCGCAATTTCGTACACAGATCTGATACATACGAAAGCTTTCGGTGTGTTTCTCGGAGTTTAGGCTGTTATAAAATCAGAGACATCATTAACTAGAAACTTATCGACTATCAATCCGGTTTTCTGCGGTAATACATACAGTCATGCTGAATACAATTTCTGCAGTATAACATATTCTCATCGAAATCAATTATCCAGTAAATGTAAAGGTTCATTCAACAGAAACATTGCTTTTTGTTACCGTAATCATAATATTGTAACGAAAACATGTAATTTTTTAACCATTAGGCAAAATTTAGTGTTTGAAAAACTTTCTCAGGGGTGTTTCTGATTTGTAGGCTCTCAACGCACACCGTCCTTTTGCTGCACTGGGCGACTTTTTTTTGTGCTTGAATTTTCGGATAGTATCACAGAAAATAATTACTAACATTTTGTTTAACTGAAATTTTACTTCAGAATACATTTCAGTGAGACTAGGTAATTATTTTTGGCTTAAATTTGGCCACGAAAATTTGTAACAATGTCCATAGCTGAGTTATCCAATGTTTAGTCAAATTTTGCATGTACGGTAACAAGACAAAATTTTGCCTCCTACACCAAGACAATATTTAGTACGAGCAAACGCATTCCCGAATTGTAAACAAGGCTACAATTTCATCTAATTAGTAAAAGGCAGAAGGTTACATTTACAGAAAGTTACATTTCAATATTTAACAAAACTATATTGAAATGTGAATGAACAGCCTTCTTTAAGCACAATTACCGTAACACGTTGACTCCGAAGTGGTACGTATGTGTACCACTTAGGTTAGGTTCTGCAATTTTTTCAGTTCCTTCTAGTGACTATGCGTACAAAGTGAAGTTTTACACCAATCAGGCAACCGGAGGCAACGTGTTAACTTGCCTTTGATTGTAGTTCATAAAGTTAACGTTAGTTGATGTTTTTAAATGTATTCTGCACATATCTTAGAAGAAAACGCTGAATTAGGTATTTTACAATCCATTCGGGAAAGACAGTGGATTGATTAGAAAAGAATTAAGTTCTTATAGCCTCCTGCTTTCAAATGCTTTCATTATCATGAAGGGTTCAACATCTTATCGTGATCGTGTGAGAAAAACGCTTCTTTGGTGTCTAAGTTTTATGTCGAATTTGTTGCCATTTTCAGTGATTTTTCCACAATCTATGAAAATGACTGCAATGAACAGGAATAAGCGTAAATCTGACTTTGTAGCTAAATTCAGTTTCAATGTTAGAATAGAGGTTTGAACATGTAGAAAAAGTATAGTTAACGCTGCGTCCGGTACAAGTTATTTCCGCTGACACCACATGACATGATGATGCATGTTTTTATCTGTTTTATCTGCATCTTAATCAGTTTGAGTGATTAACAGTGGGGTGAGAGCGGCTGAGTAACTTTAGTCGCAGAACACTTTTCATGGTATCGGCACTACACACCTATGTATGGTGCCGATACCCAAACCCTGTTGTCCAGAGCAGTGTCATACAATACACAATTTCTAGTAAGCGGCAGACATACAAACATTCGCGGTAGCACTGAGAGTGCATGGAAAAGAAATCTGTCGTGCATTGATTTTTTGTTAGATTTTAAGGCAAAGAATAGAGTAATAACTCACAAAACTTGTATGTCTTCTCTATGGGATGTAGTTGACATCTGATGGTTTCAACAGCAATTTGGAAATGTTCAACGCGCTCACCACATTTTCACACGTTGCCTCTGAGTGTCTGGCCGGTGTAAATCTTCACTTTGTACGCATAGTCACTAGAAGGATCTGAAAAAATTACAGAACCTAACATCAGTGGTACACATACGTACCACTTCGGAGTCAACGTGTTAAAGGGAGTTGCTGGCCAACAAATTAGAAACTTTTTGTACAATCGCAATTTTTTGCCAAGGCCACATAGCAGCTTAAATGTACAGGTTATTGTTTAATCCCATAGCAGTCATGGTATTGCACTTGTTTCTTTGGCGGTATCCTTTAGAAAGGTATACTCTTTTTGAAGCGAAGCAAATAATTAATTCATGACTTAACAGTGATGTCTATCAACCTGAAAGCATCAAGTTTAACTTACGTCGTTACCGAAAATTTCAGAGACCAAAGATAAAAATCATCACATAGTGATATACGCTGACGGTGACCGGGTATTCTAGCGACACACCACTCATATATGTGACATTCAACGACCACTTGTGTCATCGATCACAAGTTTTGATTTATCAGAAACATAGTCGGTGATAATATCTATTTCTTTGTTATTTGTCTGCGTCATATGCTGCTCATGAACAGAACACAGAATTTTATGATAGTGGTTGTATGAAGTAAATTCAGTGATTTTTCCACAAGAATAATAACCATCTCCTTAAAAGTTTAGAATTTCATTGCAAATTCCAGGAGGTGACAAGAATTAAATTATTTTTTCCTGAAATTCGTTGGCTGCTCATGAAAAAGAAAGTACGCTGCACAAGTTACTAACGACTTCAACATGAGGCACAAGCACATACAGTTCTTAATTAAAGCCTTCATCGTGTCGTTCATATTGTCAATGTCCATGTAAGTATTACCCTAATTTCTCCAGTTTTTTAGATCTGTTTTCAGTATTTTTAAGAAAGTCACACACAAATTATGTCTGCTTTGAGTGCAACTTACGGATTGTAAGAAAGAGCAAAAAATTAGCAACACTACAACTATCATTTAATTAATTTGCTGATTTAGGTAGCTAAATCAAAAGAACTTTACCAATGTGAAATTTCTGTGTTGATCACTGCAGAGTACAAAAATATATCATAAATTGATCATAAATATATTATTTCAGCATTTCCAGTTCAGAACATGGCTTTTTAGAGTTTGGTGAGTTTACTGGACTTAATAAAACAATAAATCTTAGTCCAAATTGTGCTGTGTGACAACACAAATTTTCTATGTATATGTGGAGGCGGTAATGCACAAGGGGCGTAAAATATGGTCGGCGTACATGGTGCATGTAACAGGATGACAGTGCCTAAAAAAATTGTGTGTCTTTGATCACAATTATTCAGCAACCTCGCAAAACCTATCATCAAACCTCTTTTGAACCCTTCATTGTGCTTGACTAGTTATGAAATGTGTTGCCTTGTAAAAAAGTCTCTCATAGGAAAGAACTTTGCTGGAGTTTTTTTTCCAGAGCCTAATTGTAAAATCAGAGTTATAATTGGTCTTGAGTTGGTGTTTGCATTTATTGAGCGCCAGGAGGTGCAAAATTAGTGCTGTTAAAGGGTAATTTCTGTAGGAAGCAGCTTTTGCCTTTTGTTGTATATGTGTGTATATCCTCTGTGCATCAACATACCAAATGTTTTATTATTCTTTGTTTATTCATAAGTTCTTGAATATTTGAACGCAAAGTGGAGAAGCATTTTTAATTTTTTTAATTAAACCCTTGAAAAACTGAGTTAACAAAATTTTTGGGAAAATTTTTTCATACAGCCCTAACGCTGAAATCAAAAATCACTAGTTTGAAGCGCGTGATGGAATTTTTCTGCCCCGTATTCCATCACCGCACGCAGGTAAATATATGTTTTTATATCAGAGACGATTGAAGTAAAATGTCACATCAGTTTGCCCCGACGCTATAAAATTGTCCACACGTATTGAAACTGCCAGGTCACTGCCTGTGAGACCATTGTTTCGATCTTTGTGAAGTTCTCACTTAAGTAGCGCTGTGATGAAAAAATCACTAAGGTATCTCCTATCTGTTCTTTCCGAAATGACAATAGTTTGAACTGAAATTAATATTTTTATCCCTGAACACTGCTTTAAAACATCTTTCAGCTCAACAGTTTTCATTATACGCCGTCGTAATCAAATGAAGTTAATTTCGTACTGTGGGTCTGCCATATAAATAGACCTTATTTAGTCACATCGAATCAAAACTCCTTTGTTCAGAAGTATTTTTTGCAAATAATGCGTTATTTTTGTGTCCATGTTTCCAAGAACACAAGTTGCTAAAACAATTTTAAAATATCTGTTATTCAGAGCCACATAACCAGAGTACGTCAGAATGTTAATTGGGCATAGTTTTGAAGCTGTATTTTAAAAGTAGTCGAGAAATCTATCGCCGTGGTAAATTTTTGTTGTATTTCTCTATGTTGCACTCATTTTATTTGTAACAAATTTTTAACAACACTTATGCATTCATTGACAGACTCCTAACCCAGAAAGCATGGAATGATTCACCACATACGAACCATGACTGGCAGTCGATCAACCAAAGACACAAAATCCCATCTCACCAAATGCCAGACATGAGAGACGAAAAGGAGCTGAGGGAAAATGATCTGCTCCGAATTGTTGATAAATATCCAGATAATAATCAAGCCATTGTCGATTTGTCAAAATCTAAACCTCTGGGACTGTCAGGACAGTTGAAGGTGGAATCTCGTCAGCCTGATGAAAGTAAATCAAAACGAACTGAAGTTAACACACCCGAGGACCCAAATACCGTGTGGGAGAAAGAACAGATATCAAGAAAAAGAAAATTACAGACCGTATGTGATGTAACAGCAGCAGAGACGGCTCACAAAGATATTAAAGCTTTGGTTGAAAAGCCGAATTCGTTATCGAATATTCTTGTGGATGATGAACATAAAGTACTTTACTGTTACGTTCCAAAGGTAAATGATTGCTCAAATGCTTTAGAATTATGTAAAGTTAGAAATACTGCAGAAAAAATACAAATTGGCATATGGTTATACTATAGTAGGAGCTTAACAACTCAAGTATTCATTTCTCATGCCACATTTTTCGAAGGACTGCAAATATTTCTTTCACTCAGTCGGTAAATTGCAGACAGTGTTCTTTTAGAGTAAATTGTAGTAAATTGTTCTGCTACGTCAAAACTGTGGTAAGAATAGAAGCTTCATTTTAGCAACTCTACATCATAAACCGATGTTAATTTTTTCATGTGCTCTAAAATTTCGAAGCATATTCTGCATCTCCGTTGTTCGTTATTAAATCATAATGTATTTTAAATTAACCATGCTCAAATGCATATATCTAGTATCTTGTTTCACTTTCCATAATACGGAGTAAAAAGCCTTTCATAGAGCATGGCTACTTTGCACAATTCATTTTCATACATCGCTCAAATGATAATTACGATGCTCTAAAGGCATAGTTCATCACTGAAAAATTATCATATTTTAGCGTTCGTGTGGGACCTAACCTTTTAACTTGTAAAGCGAAGAAAATCCTTATTTTCCGTGAAATTTTCACTACAGATAATGACGAAATAAATCATTAAAACCATGTTTACAAAATTCGTTAAAATCAAATTATTCATGGTATGAAAATGTTAGAATTCTAAAAAAGCAAAAACTTTCTCGAACTCGAAGTGCATCATAAATGCTAACATGGGATATGATCTCATCTCTTCAAATATTTAATCCGAATTTTCTACAGCTTCTATAGTCCCGACACAAAAAAATCCTCTTGTACGCCAACTAGCATAAGTTGTCTTTAGGGACTTGACCATTATTCTACAGTTGATTTTTTTCTTGTTCGATAAGAATTTTTTCCAAACCCCAGCAAAATTCGTGAAGATGTTTTATTTTTATAAGACATCAAAAGCTTTTGAAAAAGAAACTGTGTTTGATTGATGTATGAGGATTAGAGCCATGACTAATTCACTTTCAAATATTTGGTTAATCTCTATGTGGTCGAAGCAAGACTTATAATCTTTGATGCGTTTTCATTTTCTATTGATTTTCATTTTATTAAACTAACCTTGTTATCTGGCAGGTAGCATGTACGCAGTGGAAGCAAGTGTTCCTGAGCTTAACTGGTAAATGGAACAATTCTATAACGAAGCCACACAATTTCTACCACAATAAAGCTTTCGAACTTGCGATGAACAAGCAATCATTTTCGGTAAGTATATTTGAGAGATTATGTTGTGTTCACCATAAAAACATACCGCTTGTTAAGCTTGAAGTTACGTATGGTTTTACTAACGTTGAATGGTTGGCCTTGCCTTGAATGGTTGCCAACCTATAAGACTATATTCCCTGTCAAAGCAATAGAATGTGAGATTGTAATTGACAGTAAGAACAAATCGTACGTGGTAATTAGAGAGTGTGTAAATTATCTAATGAGAGTATCATAGCATGGGTTTCAGATGTTGTAGTTAATGATGTACAAATATGTGAGAATTTTTTGTATGATTGAGTCTGGCTCATTTTCTGCCATAACTCTCAAATAACTTAGAATTTGGATGTGCAGTGTCACTATTTACAGTCGATATTAATCATATTTTTCACAGGAAGAAGAAATCATGACGAGACTTAGAACTTACAAGAGCTTCATGTTCTCAAGAGATCCGTTGGAACGCATCCTATCAGCGTACAGGGACAAGTTTGAAGGGAAAACTGACGACTCCTTGCAATTCATAAGAATTCACGCAAAACACATGTTACACCAACTCAAGCGAAATTCAACATTCCTGAAGACATCAAATGTATCGTCATTAAGATTTCAGGTGAGTAGTGTCATTGCCATCCCAAAATAAAAAAACAGCTGGAATTAATGGTATAGACAGCCTTTATCAAGATGGACAATATAATGGAACTTATCTGCACAATAAAAGAGTATGTATAATGAATTAATTAAAACATATTTCTAATTAAAACAGATGATACTGTCAATCCATCAAATTGTTAAAGTGTTATCTAAATAATTAATCTAATTCAAATCATATAAACCTGTTCATGCATCAAAGCTTTAGTGTTATTCATCAAGATGAATCAATTTTGAGTAAACGTTCAAACTAACGAGAACTTTAATATGACACGCAAAATAATAATAATAATAATACAATTCAATTCCTTTGCAGGATATGATGGACTTCATAGTAAGAAATCCGCCACAGTCCAACCAAGAACACTGGAAGCCAGCGTATCATTTGTGCCATCCTTGCACTCTTAATTATACCTACCTCGGAAGATTTGATGACTTGTACAGAGACAGCACACAGATTCTGTCAAGAATTGCAGGCAAGGAAAATATTCAGTTCCCAAAGGTAAAGGAGTCGTCGACTCCTAAATTACTTCCCCAGTACTTATCTTCGATACAACCTAACGTCATAGATCAATTCAAAAAAGTTTTTCGATTGGATTATGAACTTTTCGGGTACCATTAAATGTGCTAAGTTAAATACTTCTTGCTCAGGCTACTCTTCTTGTTGACTACTCTTGTTCTTGTTGACTACTTGCTTCAATAAATAGCCTCTTGGGTAGATACTTACTTAATATTTACTTGAAAATTATAGGGAAATTGTCAAAATACTTTGTGTGAAATGTGTTTTGGATTTGACGTTTAGAAAATTCGATACATTTAAAGTAGAAAATTATTGTAACCTTCTATATGGAAATGAATATGAAAAATTAGGCTTTTAGACTATATTGATGTTCACTGCCGAATTGAGTACAGTTTACTCCTCATGCTGCACACATGTGCGTCATTATAATAATAGAGAATTACAACTAAGCTTTGTAAAACTGAAATTTAATATGGTGTGAAAAAGAAGATTGTGAGTAATACGTGTTAAATACCAAAAGAGAAGTAAATTTTGATTAATGCAAGTTTAATACGAAAATCAAATAAGTGGTGATTATTGTTCCGTCTAAAAATATTAAATTATGATTATTATTCTCTAATTAGAAAAATAAGAGTAAATTATGATTAATGAGAGTTAAATAGAAAAATAGAAGCCTATTGAGATCAATGCGCAGAAAGTAGAGGATTTTGTTATTAATGCAAGTAAACTGTAAAAAAGTAATTACGATTGCCGCTTATTAAATATAAGTTGATTAGAACATTATTAATAGTTAATTTGTTAGAACGTGTGACCATTATGATATAAATGACATACTATACGTTGTGATGTGTAGTTATAATTTTTGTATTCCGCGTATTTAAGAAGACGAAAAAAGTACGACATCTCAGTTATTGGCCACATTCGTTATTTTTGTTCATGGACATATAGAATATTATCGACAAACGACATGCCAAGTTCAAAATACTAGAACTGTAAGATTGCTCATTTCATTGGTGACCGAGCATATTTCTCAACTGTTTAGCACTTCAATTGGTGGTAGGCCCATTTTGTTTCAGGAATTTTCCGTTAGACATGGACACTATTTCTTTGCGGCTTAATTACACTGGTAAACAAAGTTTTGTTTGTTACGTATTAACATATATTTTGAGATTTTGATTCTGTATCTATCGTCAGAAATCGTTTATCAAGCCTCAATTTTCGGCAATTGCATTTTTCTTCTACAAAAAAAATTATCTTTATTCGTTAGTAAACGTTACGAATTAAATTTCGGCTGTAAGATCGAAGGTCAGGACAAGTAGAGGTGCATTCATGTCTTAATACCTCCGATGCTTTGTCTCAAGACTGGTAGCAGATAAAAACATGTGGTTTGTTTTTAAATGCGCGTGCGTTTGTTGTGAGTGCGTGACGTAGATGATAGCACTGTACATTATACAGAACACTAGCAGCAGCAGCGAGAGTGAGGGCTGTTTTTAATACTTGAAATGCCGTATGGCGTCTGTGTCTGTGTTTCCATTGAGCTGACTAGCGCTTCGTTTCGTCGTTTCCATGGCCTGGAGAGAGCTTCAGGATCACTTGTCCAAATGTTATTTCTACATAACCAAATTCATAGGAATTTCAAGCATTTAAAAAAATATGTACAGTATCCCAACATGCCCTCAGCCATTAGGCTAGTCTCTCACAGCGAAGAGCTACCCATAATAGTACTCCCGGAAACATGGAATCTGGATACAGTGATGGAGAAACATGTTCATATTGAGGCAGAAAACATACTCGATGATGAGAACACTCGAAGCATCGCAGAAAGCTCCTCAGGGTCACACTTATTACACCAGGCTGACTAAAACGATTTAATTCGTGACCTGAACCTATCAAAATTCCAACCAGAGTTTCCAGCATCAAGACTAGAGGGCTGGAGCTTGTTAAAAGAAAAAAACAGAAACTGTTCGTTGCAACGGTGATAACAAGAATTTGAACTTCTTTGTGTGAAGAAAAATGATCTATTTTATTGCAATGACGTCGACGCTCTCTACGTTCCATTGGAGCATAAGTAAAATTTGATTGAATGGATGTTTTTGGTTAGTTTTTCAACAGCTTGAAAGCAGTACTCTCGCACAATGCTATGAAAGCTCTCCCATTCTCATCACGTACGGGGCTCACATGATGAAGACATATTAAAACAAGAAATTTTATTACGGATGGTTCAGTATGAAAGACATACCTGGCATCTTTGCAGAGATTTGAAAATCATTACCCTTGTTCTCTGTCTTTAAGTACGATATAGCAAATCTTGCTGTTCCTTGTGCGAGTGGAACTGCAACGATAGACAAAACTATTATGTAAAAAACGATGACCACCAATAAAACAAGTCATTCTGGGAATCAAAAATGTTGTCAGTCAGTCCCTGGTGAATCCCTAGAAAGTCTACTTGCCACCTCTACACAGGAAACTAGGATTGATAAAAGTTTTTCTCAAAGGAATGGATAGAAATGGCCACGGTTTAAGCTCTCCAAAACGTTTTTTTGTGGGTCAATGATACTAAACTCAAGGAATCCCTATTATTTGTCCCTCAAATTCAAGAATCAATAGACGATTCTAAGTTCGATGTCACACTAAATGAGCAAGAAACACCTGAAAGGCAACCAGTCATTCAAAAACAGTAGTCCAGAACTTTCTTGGAATTGTCAAGGCGGACAACGATAAGGGCCGTGTTGAGGAATGACTTCAGACCAAGAACTACAATAACCAGGACGTGCACCGCTATGTAGCTGACTGCAGTAGCGGAGGCCAGTTCAGTGAGTTCAGTTAACCCCCATCTGTCATAGTGCGAACATTGTCGTAGTCTGTCGCTCGGTTTGAATCGAACATTGTTGTTTATTTCGAGGCACATTGCTGCATTTCTAAGTGGATACTGTTTGTTTACAAAGTTTATTACCAATTAAATTTCAAATTTATTTGAAAAATAAATTTGAAAAGCAAATTTATAATCAGTGGAGAAAATGCTGTAAAAATGACTATTTTACTCAAGAAATACGAAAAAAGTGAAATTTTGTTTACCTGTCGAATTTTGAAAAAATATTGAAAGTAACACGTACAATGCATTACTTACAGTTTCAGGAATAATGACAATGTACAGGTGAAGAATGAACGACAAAACTTTTAAAAAATAGTATGACATTTTCTAGTGCATTGTTATGATTGATAGAATATGTATGATTTATGGCTTATTTATATATATATATATATATATATATATATATATATATATATATATATATATATATATATATATATATATATATATATATATATAAAAGTCATAAGATAATAAATCATGCTGTGCGGAAGATAGAATAGAATAGAATAGAATAGAATAAGGCAATAGGAACGAGCCGTTTGGCCCATTATTGGTTCAATACCGAAGTCCCATGCCGTCTAAAAGTAAATCCATCAGTCATGCACGTACACCTTAACCACGAAAGTCAATTTAGTCGTGTGCACACATATCACTCACGCACAGGCGTTTATGTCACGAGCATTTATCTCAATCATACATTAGCCTTAAGGAGTTAGGGACATAGTTAGTAGGATGTAGTACTGGGGGGGTTCGTAATCCAAAAT
>VCRD01000276.1:0-15403 GCA_006783055.1 Trinorchestia longiramus
GTTACCGTCTGGATTATGCATCCGTCCGTTGTTTGTTTTCTTTGTGGAGTATCACAGTACCCACCGTGTAGTAAACAACGTACAGTAGACACCATACAGTAGATAGATACCACACAGCTGTGAAGTACCACAGTGGAAGATGTGGTTATTTTATCAAAATATTTGTGCCTGCATAACGTCAGAGTATTCACGTACCACACATACGGCATCCTCATAAATACGGTTCCATGTTTCCACAATTGAAAGTATTTCTACCTGTAATATTCCTGAAACATTACGGTTTCATAACACTCCAAAACATTAACTTTTTATTTCTGGTTAAGATATCCAATGCAAACCATTGTTATTACCTAAAAAGTGATTCGTTTGTCAGCAAGTTGCCAAAATCCTACATCCAATCTGATATATATATATATATATATATATATATATATATATATATATATATATATATATATATATATATATATATATATATATATATAGCTTTTCAGCTATATATTCAGAATATTCAGTCTGATTATGCCACTATCATCGCCACGAAAACCGATCTCAGTCATTTTGCTTTCTTTGTTTTCTGTTCTTAAATCTCTGTGACTAGACACTATAATATTTCATGGGATTATGAACATCTAACTCATACAGGGTGCGACAACGTAAATTCCTTTTTCGCTTTGAAAAAGTTATGAAAAGAGGAATTTATGTTGCTGCACCCTGTATGTTGCAAGGTGTACTGCTATTCATCTACAGCAGGCGTCCCGTAACTGTTAACGAGCGTACAAATTTAATCACCACGTTTGCGTAAACATTTTAACTTATAGGAGCTAAAAATATCGTGAGCATTGCGCAAGTGAAGAAGGAGAATCGGATTCTGTGCTTCTATGTATCATATTTCAGTCGTGTTATGCCCGTGCGACGCAAGTTTTTGACATCCGAGGCCACAGCGTAGCGTTCGCCTTATTAATGAATGCTAATACATGCATGGAATCGAAGCATGGTAACGTAAGCATACAACTTCCAATGAATTTAAAAATGAAGGGAAATGACCTCAGAAATAAAGGGAACAACACAACTGTTGGCGGAGGCGTGATAAAATTTCGATCTGAACTTGGATACAAGCGGCAAAAATGGATTTCGCACTTTGTTTGTTTTTACAGAAAATTTGCATTCACTCTGTACTACTTTTGTATAGAAAAATCGCATTCACTTTGTGAGTGTTTTTGTTCAGAATATTTGCGTCAGGTTTATAATACTTCTGCATGAAATACATTTATGCGTCCACATTCAAGCTGCTTTCGTACGGAATGTATGTATGTAGTTTCTTTGTACTAGTTTTGGATGGAATATTTGTATTCACTTTGTGCTAGTTTCGTAAGAAAAAGTTCCCCTCACATTTTGCTAGTTTGCAAGAAATATTAGCATTTATTCACCAGATACCAGATGAGATGTTAACATTCGGTGTGCACTCTAGAAAAACAAACACTAACACTTACTCGGGTAAAAATTATCATAAGGTTCCCACACTGCAGATGGTGAAGGAGGCATGATGATGATGCAGTTGAAGGGTGGACAGCACTAGTGGACTACTTGCATTTTTTCCCGTGGTAAATATAATATATTTTCCACGGGAGAAAATGCAAGTAGTCCACTCCCGTACTGTCGCTAACACAGCGCTGACAGAGGCGATTACGATCCAGTAGTTTACTATATGAAGGGTGGACAGCACTAGTGGACTAATTGCATTTTTTCCCGTGGGAAAAATGCAAGTAGTCCACCAGTGCTGTCCACCCTTCAGTTGTTCTGTGATGGTACAGGACAGTCATGGTATGTACATTGGAAAATGGTGAAGCGTGAACTGGTTAGCATTCTGTGTTCACTTTACATAAACAGTCATAACTCGTCTAGGAAAGACCACATGTTTTGAATTGCATATAACTGATCTTCTTATTGTATAACTGATCTTATATAAGTCTAAGATATTTAGCTCCTGTACACAGTTTGAGGTGGCAGGTATTCAGATGACTGACACAGTAATTACTATTATGAATATACATCTCAACGTATAATTTCTTTGCTTCACGAACGCTTTTTCAATATATTGGGTTTGCTAAAGTAGCAGTACAGTATATAAAGGAAGTTTGTGATCGATAAATAAACTTTAACTTTCGACAAACCAAACAGATTTCCTGAAATAATGAAAACTTTCTATATTATGCAGAGCTCATTTGACACGTACTTCCCTTGTCAGTTTGGGTTTTGGTTTTGAAATTTACTTCTGACACACACACAAGATGTACAGCTGGCACACGTATATCGAAAGTGGAATTTGTTCAGCCACTATTTGCTTTGAAGAATTCTAATAGGACTAAAAGTTTACCTAAGTTGATAGTTTTATCAATGGTTTCATGCTTTTTTCCAGGGGCATAATAAACCTCCAGATCTACCATAGCACTTTTTCAAGGCTTCACCACTTTAATATTAATTTTCATACCAGTTTATACCAGGTAATTTCAATTCTCATATCAGTTTATCACCGGTAATTTCAATTCTCATAACAGTTTATCACCGGTAATTTCAATAATTGAAATTACCGGTGACAAACTGTTATGAGAATTGAAACTACCGGTAATTAACTGGTATGAGAATTGAAATTACCTGGTATAAACTGGTATGAAAATTAATATTAAAGTGGTGAAGCCTTGAAAAAGTGCTATTATAAACTGATATGAGAAATATTCTCCTATCAGTTTATCATAGGTAATTTCAATTCTCATACTAGTTTGTCAAATGTAAGGGAATTCCAGCATTGTTACTCAGGTATTTATAAACGAAACAAATGTGTGAACAAGCTTTTATTTTACAAACTTCAAAGTAAACCATTCAAATTTCCAAGTCAATTTTTAGTCAATGTTAGCCGTCAGGTACAAAGGAAATTCAAACGCCGGTATCAAGTCCTGCACAAACATACAAACTCTGCTCTACTTTTTGTTAAGTGATATTTTCTGCAGTGTTAGCATCTAGCCAAACACGTGTGATAGCATTTGGTCAAACAGCTGTAATGCTATCTAGCCGAACACGTGTGATGCTCTATAGCCAAACACGTGTGATGCTATCTAGCCAAACACATTTGATGCTCTATAGCCAAATACATGTGATGCTATCAAGCCAAACACGTGTGATGGAATTTGGCGTGTGATGCTATCAAGCCAAACACGTGTGATGGAATTTGGCCAAACACGTGTGATGCTACCTAGCCAAACACCTGTGATGCTATCTAATCAATAACGTGTGATGCTATCTAGCCAAACACGTGTGATGCTATCTAGCCAAACACGTGTGATGCTATCTAGCCAAACACGTGTGATGCTATCTAGCCAAACACGTTTGATGCTCTATAGCCAAACACGGTGCATTTTGGAACATAAGAAACAAGCGTTTTGGTCAAGAAAAATGTTTCTGAGTGCCACTGCAACAAAAGCATGTTGGCTGCTTAAGTCATTTTGGTAAGTCAACATTACTTGAAATATCTCAAATATTAAACAGTATTTTCATGATTAAAAGAACGAAAAACAGACCTATGAGATGACATGTGCTGGTCTATGTCAGACATACTCAATGATGAAGGTGGCCTATATATGCATGATGAAGTACTTATGCTCGAAACGTTGGGAAATGGAAACAAGAAAAAAATTATTATGAAACTCTCGGTCTCTCAAATGTAGACCTGTTGCTGTAGTCTCAATGAAGAAGTTTTCCTCATACTGCTGTAGTGAAAAAATATTTAAAACTTTCCTGAGAAATTTTTCGAAATATTATTTTACTTTTGGGAGACCTATTCTTTCTTTTGAAAGCCAATGTAAGAACATATGAGCATTTATTGTAGTTTTAAGAAATAGTTATAATTCATGTAGCTATAAAACATGAATCAATTGATGTATGATAGACAGACCTACACCTCAAAATTTTGGTACTGCATTCGAAAGAATATTGGGCACTTGGATCATCATGTTAGTCAGGACTCCTCACCGGGCAAAGCTTTCACTTAATGACCGTAGTGATTAGCGAAGGACGAACCGTGGCCGTAACCACCATGTCCACTGCCGTACCCGCTGCGATGTGCGCTGCCGTAACCAGTTCCAGGATGACCGTGCAAGTAACTGCCATGGCCGTACCCACTGCGAATAAAGTTCGATCCGTGTCCACCAAATCCATGGCCGTGTCCTCCAATTCCGTGACCGTATCCTCCAATTCCGTGGCCGTGTCTTCCAAAACCATGTCCTCCGAACCCGTGTCCTCCATAGCCATGTCCTCCAAGTCCGTGTCCTCCAAACCCGTGGCCGTATCCTCCAAATCCAATGCCCCGATCATAGCCAGATCCGTGACCACGGGCGCCGTGTTTACCATAAGAAGATTTGTGGCCGTAATGGTTGTCTTGGCCGTGAATGCCTTTGGATCCTTTGAAGTCTTTGTGGTGATGCCTGTGAACGTCGTGGCCTTTAGCGCCGTACTTATTGTGATGTTTGTCATCCTGTGGTTCAGAAATGAGGTACAGCTGAGAAAAAAAGAAATACGGCCCACACACGTCGAAGAAAAAATAGACAGTCTGAGCAAAAATGCTTTTTTGGGTTGAGTGCCTATTCTACATTTTCAATCGGCAAAACAAAACTAAAAAGTAATGTGATTTCGATGCCTTGTTCTAATTGCTGCTGTTATTAAGTCTTTCTTAAATGAAACAAAAATACTGTCATGAAGGCTCCAATCAATGCAAAGAAATTTTTCAACTGGTATCTGACAGCACATTATCATTTATTTAATGAAAGAAAACACTTACAATGAATTTTCCGCCCTTGAAGCCTCCAGCCTTGTGGGACTTGTGGAAAGCATCACCGTCGTCGTAGAGGGAATGGAACTCGTTCTTGTTCTTGTCGTCTTCGAAGATCTTCGAGAAGCCATGCTCCTCCTTGTGGTACACGTTCTTGAAGCCCTGCATCACGCATACAATTGAGTGCTGAATACAGAGCTAAGAATATGTATGAGAACTCGTGCGGCAGTATCATTATGCTGTGAACCTGAAGCAGTAAACAGTTGTTTTGCATAACTCGCTACTCGTAACGACGTCGAAACTTGTGATCAATGAGAAATTGCCTTCTGATAAAAATAGTAACTTGCGAAATAAAACTCTGTTGAAAATGTTACCACTGAAAACTGTTACATGTTTCACTTGTGAATTATTTGAACCAAAATTCTCGGGTTATTAACATGTCACTCGGCGTAACAATGAAAAACTTGCAACCGAAAGCGCGTTGCCGGTTTTATCATCGTTTAAGTAAAGTTCTACAAATAATTTTAGATTTTGAAATTTTCCTTTTTTCAGAATGAATTACAATTTGAGGTCCAACACTTGCTCAGGATGCTCGTTGCCGGTTGTTTCATGGACTTAAGTCGTCAGAAGTTTGTTCCTCTGATACTACAAGGTACGAAACATTACATTCTCTTTTCAACTTTGTTCTTTTTAGACTACAAGGTACGGAGCATTACATTCTTTTTTCAACTTTGGCCCTCTTAGACCACAGGGTACGGAACATAACATCCTTTTTTGAACCCAAAATGTATTTAAAAAAAAGAAGTTGTGTTGCCACACCCTGTAGGTGAATAAATACGTGTAAAGCACGTGCATGGAACGAACTTTGTGTTGCACCATGTGTCTTCAATATCCAATGTCAACATTGGATTTACTAGCTCTTAGAATTTGGGATTAAAAACTAAATCAATTTTTTTAATTGTTTTGGTAAGCGCACCTTTATAAGTACGCTTGATAATTTTAATTGCTTTCAGCAGGAGGTATAAATTTGCTCGCTGCTTGTTAAAATTTGTTACCAACCTTATCTTTGTGTCCTTTATTGAGGTGGCCTTTGGAGCCTTTGAGGTGGCCTTTGTTTCCAAAGGCACCGGCAGCATGGCTGCCTTTGTAATGGTTGCTGTGGTCGTTGCCTTTGTATAAGGACCCTGCTTTGTCGAAATAGCCCTGAAAGCGAAATCAATTACCATAACAACTCTCAATAGGCACTGGTAAATAGTAATTATGATTTTTACCGTGAATTAGCAGAACTGATTGAAAGGGCGCTCAAGCTCTTTGTGATTACTTCAGTGAGACTAGATCAAATTAAATGCCTTTTGGATGGTGATAATGATTTGCCTCACAAAGGAAGCTGTAATACTGCAGTCACAAAAATAGCAAGACTAACAGTACGTACAACACAACAATAAAAACAGTTTTTTTAATATGGAATGATTTACTTATGGATAGAAAGAAACAAATAACTGTGAACAGAAGAATTTGATTGACTGAAAAAATCCACGTTAGACACCTATAGATCATTTGACGCAAATTAATCAGTTAAAGCTCATTCACAAAGTATTACCTAAAAAAATTCAAGTTAAGTCACGAAATTGACCGAAGTACAATTTGTTGTGTGTTATTTTTTGCGATATAACTTCAGCAGAAATCAAAATTGTCGTTTTCTGGATACACACAAAAAGAAATAAAAGGTCAAAACTAAATAACCTGTATCAGTTTCGGTGAACGCTTATAACCCAAGTTTTATATCATTCTAAATATTTTTTTGGATTTACATAAAATTACAGCAACTCTATTGAATTCATTTCTCCGACTGCCAGAATTCTCTTCAATTTAAACCTTTGATCATAATGTTGCATTTCATAATTTCATTACTATGAATTTTGGTACAATTCTGTGCCTTATGCTTCATTTGTTTAATCGCAGTGTAGCATTAAATTCTGTCAAAATATTTCAAACCCGTGACAAATTACTCATTGCAGCATTCAAATTGTAAAATCTTGCAATGCAAATCTTTGATTTTTTGCCTAATTCCTTCACCACGATACAAACGTTCCTCACCAAATCTTGTCCCTTGCCGTAACTGCCGTAGCCGTGGCCATGCTTTCCATCAATACCCTTGTAGCCGTGCCCGTCCTTGTAGCCGTGCAAGCTGTGGTAGCCGTCGTGGTAGTCGTTCGAGTGACCGTGATGACCGTGGTGGCCGTGATGGTCGTGGTGACCGTGATGGTCGTGCAAGGGGTGGTAGAAACCTGTACGTGAAGAATATTGAAATTAATCTCTTTAGTACTGCAAGGTGCTGTAGGATATGCGAGTTAGTGATACACACTCGAATATATCATATTCCTCGTGAGGAGTGCCGATAATATCTCGATGAATAATATTGGCAAGTACAGTGTGGGTCCTGAAAACGAGATACGTGATGTATATAAAATGCCATATTTTAAATAATCATCTTATTTTTCTAGTAATATTTCAGGGAGCCTGAAAATTTCTTGCAAAATCACTATGAATGTTCAAAAACATCGCAAGGAAAATTTCCAGCAACACCATGGCTTTTTAAGAATTCTCTAAATTCCCAAGAAATAATGGGACAGAAATAAAGTCATCAACACAAGCACACAGCAAACTCACTAGTCGCTGCGGTCTGCAAGTCGTAAGCCTTAACGACTTGGACTCCGCTGCCAGCAGTCTCCAAGTCTTCCACTTGTCCAAGCTCAGGGATCGCCAAGGCGTCCTCGGAAGCAGGAGTCTCTCCTGTAGCATCTGAAGGGGCTGCATTCAGCCAGCACACCACCAGCAGTGTGGTTATACAGACCTGGCAACAGACAAAATTGCAAAAAGAAATTAATTGCGTATATCAACTAAATTGACGTAGTTCGTCTACGGTGGTATCGTCACTGCAGGTTGTACGAGAGTGTGGGTGCCATTTGTATTTCTGCAAGTCTAATTAAAACTGCTCCCTAGGACGAAGGGAATGATACTCGTCCTCTCCTACATGCTTTCTGGAAATAACAATTGCATCTCAAGTAAGAGCAAATAAACCCTGTGTCAGCTGCACAATTTACCAATTTTACATGGAAACTTATGCAGGCAATGGTTTTTAAAAACAGAGGCTAACAGGAGAACAATTTGAGACTTTTTCCTTAGAACATCAAGTCTGGGAGTAGTTTTATCTCATGAAGGCGTCGTGAGGAAACACATGGGAAACCTTTCGTGCTTTCGCTAGCATATATTGCTAGGATGTGGTATTTTACAATCACAATCTAAAAATGCATAAAATATTCTGTCGTTTTAAGGTTGAGGGAACAATCAAATATTGTTATTCATGGTTACGGAGCTGTTTGATGAGTGAAAAATCATCCTCCTTCTGGTTATTTTTCCTTCGAAAGGATAAAAAAAAATATATCCCTTGTGTTGTGAGTTCGTCACTCTTCCGTCCACAGCTTCAGTGTCTAAACAATCGCCAATTGAGGCAAGCATAGGAAATACACCATGATACTACACTGGGCAGGAATATTTTTTGAATTAATCTGAATCTATAACATATATTAACTCTATAACTTATCTTGAGACAATGCTCGAGTGATCTGTCATATCCGCTGACTTGTGTTTCATGTATTCTTTATAAGTTTCCAATACTAACAAAATACCTTGAGCATTTTGAACGTTTGTTAGTTCGGGTAAACTTGAGTTTGTGTGAGACTTGTGGCACTCGGAGTCCGGCCTTGTTGTGTGAACACTCGGCAGCTACTCGATGCCACAGACCTTGTCTTCGGTGGTTATATACTCAATGCTCATGCAACACACGCCCTTCATTTCGACACTGCAAAGGCTTGAACTGACAACGAAAGCACGTAATGACCAAGAATTTCCGATGTTGAAACGTCATGAATTTGAGTGCTTATCGTCGATAGCGGACGTGCCACTGGCGATGTGGGCCACGCCCGCTTGGTGGGTCAGTCTAACGAACAAGTTTCTTTATCACGGAACTAGTTTCCTTATCATGTTAAGAAACTGATCTTAGACACTCTGAGTTAGTGTTAGGTCACTGTTCTTGACTACTAGTTTCAGATCACAACTTTATTGTATGAAATAATTCTTTGGTATTAAGTGTAAGTTGGATATGAATGTTCTCTCAGCGTGTGCAAATATGTCTGTTAAGTTGGTTAAAAGTTTTTGGGTAGTTGCAATCGAATGAAATGAGTTCTTCATGCCTGGACAGTAGTGAGCTCCTCACAAGTAACTACCTACGTTTGTCAGCCAGAATTTTTTTTGTATTGGGCAGAAACTTTTCAGAAGCTAGTTGAAAATGTTAGAAAATTATTACATATTAAAAATTCAAAAGCTAAATTTAATTGCAGGTTGAAGCGTTTAGTGATTCACAACAAACCCCTGGGTGGTTTATCAGGAGAAGCTTAGAAAACTTATCTAACTTTCGACATCTCCTCTTAGAAAACGGCTAACATTTGTGTTTCATAAATAGCAAAGAAATTGTTATATTTGCTCGATCAAAATCTACAGTTCCCAGGCATCGAATTCACGTTATTTTAGAAATCGATATGACAGAAACTATTTACATTACTGTCATAAAAAAGAATATTACCTTTTGACACAGAAGTCAGTGAATTTGCTGAAGATGATAAGAATATTTTTATGAATTTCAATATAACAAGCAAAATTTACCATCTATTGTGACGGTAATAATGATGTGGTGATAGTAGTGATAATGTATAGTGATGTGTTAATGTGTAAGGATGTATGAAGGTTGATGTGTACGTGGGGAATGCAAGCAGTTGGCCGTCAGAGTCATTAAAGCTTAAAAGCCATCGCGCAGCAAAATACAAACAAAATAGGCAGAGTAAGCAAGTCTGCTCGCCTAGCAGTTTAAATACATATATCCTACGAGTACCTCAAAACCCTGGCAAGCATCGGATAAACCAACGGTCAAAATGGACACGGTACACATCAAAGCAAGACCGCATGCGAAAGAAGGAGCTAAAAGTCATGAGGCATGTTTTAGAAAACACCAACAGTTTATATAAACAACAGTCGGGAAATCAAAGGAGCGGCATAGTGTGAACACCAGTACTAGAAGTGACAACGGTTCTACAGGGGACGCTACGAACTGGGGCCAAGGATCGACATCGAGGAAGCAAAAGACGAAGCATCACTCGGAGGGAGGTAAGAGTATTTCTGGGATAGGAAACAGAAATAAACCTAATAGGGCACCTCCATCAAGGCTTGCAATTACGGAGGATTTTTCTCTCATTTTAGGGAGGGATCTACGAGATCTACGGTATCACGATCAGGATCAGGATCTGGCTGAATCTACGGGACCTGTCGAGATAACTCGGGACCTATCGGGATTGATCAAAATCTACAAGATCTACAGTAACTACTAGTACTGCCATATCTGCTACCACTACTACTACTACTTCTGGGAGTAATCGGATCATTGGAAAAGTTCCTATAAACATGGGAAAGTTTCGCTAGTAATTAACTCGGAGGCTCGGGATTTCAGCGTAACTTAGATTTAATGTCTACGTGATTACTTCGTAATATCAACAACAGGAACCAAGTGGAAATATCAACTGATACAACTTTAACATGTGCCCTTTAACCCAATGGAGGTTGGGAACTAGCGGGAGAAGCACACTCACACAGTGTAAACAACAGGACTTTTGACGCTACGTGTAGGGCTCTTCCGAGTGTATGTTCGTACGTGAGATGAACGAAGTCTACGTAATTCTTCGCTGTGTTAGTCGTCGAGAGTGAACTGAATGATATTTGTCAGTGAATTTGGTTAATGGGATTGCAGTGATTATTAATTCATGAAAGTGTATTTAGTTAAGTGTTAAGGGTCAGATTAAGTGATAGGATTGGAGGATTTCATTGAATCCGACAAGTTCGTATGTATTTAGGATATGTTGTTAGATAGAATGGTGTTTCAATTCCGCAACCACTGGGCATTGTGTGATTTAAATATTTATAGTGAGTGGAATTGGTTGATTTGAGCAGGTAGATCATATTGATTTCATTACAATTTTGTGTCTTTTTCGTGTATTTTTCCGTATGTTTTTCATATAAAGGCTAAGTTTATTAATTGTGTTCATACCCTTATTGTGTTGGCCTCATTGATGCATGATACATCATTCATGTCAGGGGGTTTGGCTTCCTCCAATTTGTTACGTCTCTCTCTTGTTATAAAAATTTGATCTCATTTTAATTAAGGCAAATTGTGTATGGAATACATTCATTTTGTAAGAATTCAATTCATGCTAGTAATTACCGTGATTATTACATATTTAGGCTGTAACTTTGTAGAGAAAGAGCATGTATCGCCACACTATCAAAATAGTTCAGAGGATTTCTCCAGTTGTTAAAAAAAGATCCTGATTACTTTATTAGACTTGCACAGCATGAAAAAATTAAGGAGTGCGAATGATGTACGTGGCTTTAAAATTTAATGCAGTTCCAGGTATTTTACAATTCATGTACCTAATCTAGTGAAATGAAAAAAATTATTGGTGCAGAAAGAACTTTTGCTCTAGGTGAGGAAACACAAGCTCTCTATATTCCATAAGTGACGTTCCAACTTCCTTCCTTCTGTTCTTGAAACAAAAAACTTTTCCATTTCGGGCTTGGGCAGCAAGTGTCAAGCCTAGCAGTCCAGAGGGAAAACTGCTGTCCCTGTGAGGACGACTGACTTGGCACATTATGAGTATCCCGCCTTATATAGTTGCTGCAGTCACCGCACCTGCAAACATGACATGCCACTTTCCCATTACGGTTGTCGGGTTGTCAACGCCGTTACGCTGTGTCACTATTATGAGCAGCCGCCGCGCTGTTTTCTCTACATGAGGAAGTAAAGAAAACAGAGGCTGTCAAAAAATCGTCTCGGCATAATGACTCCTACTTCTTAGGTATCCACAAATGAAGGGTGGTTTGGGGCAGGTTTTGATGAGAATATACAATGATTGTCACGAGGAAACGGAAGTCTAAATTCTATTTAATAGAATGAGATTTTGATATGAACATTGACTTCTTGTGAACAAATTGCGGTGCTGAATGTAAACATTTCTATTTGATCAGAAGCGATCCCTTTCATATCAATTTCGTTCTTCCCCCACGAGTTACCTTGCCTGCTAGTCATGTCCTGCTGAATCTATTGTGTTTTCAGAGTGTGTTCTTCTAGCAAAGTTACCGTCTGGATCACGCATCCGTCCGTTGTTTGTTTTCTTTGTGGAGTATCACAGTACACACCGTGTAGTAAACAACGTACAGTCGACACCATACAGTAGATAGATACCACACAGCTGTGAAGTACCACAGTGGAAGATGTGGTTATTTATCAAAATATTTGTGCCTGCATCACGTCAGAGTATTCACGTGCCACACATACGGCATCCTCATAAACACGGTTCCATGTTTCCACAAATGAAAGTATTTCTACCTATAATATTCCTGAAACATTAAGGTTTCATGACATTTCAAGAAATTAACTTTTTATTTCTTATTAAAATATTCACTACAAACCATTGTTATTACCTGAAAAATGATTTATTTGTCGGCATGTTGCCAAAATCCTACATCCAATCTGCCACAGCTATTCAGCTCAGAATATTCCGTCTGATTAAGCCACTATCATCGCAACGAAAACTGACCTTAGTCACTTTGGTCGTTTTGTTTCCAGCTCTTAAATCTCTTTGACTAAACACTAAAATATTTCATGGGATTATGAACATCCAACACATACAGGGTGCGACAACGTAAATTCCGTTTTCGCTTTGAAAAAGTTCTCAAAAGAGGAATTTCTGTTGCTGCACCCTGTATGTTGCAAGGTGAACATGCTATTCATCTACAGCAGGCGTCCCGTAACTGTTGACGAGCGTACAAATTTAATCACCACGTTTGCGTCAATATTTTAACTTGTAAGACTTATAAATTAATTGTATTCACTTTATGAGTGTTTTTGTACATAATATTTGCATGAAGTGTGAAATAGTTCTCTATGAAATACGTACATGCGTCCATATTCAAGCTACTTTCGTATGGAATGTATGCAGTTACTTTGTACTAGGTTTGCATGGAGTATTTGTGTTCACTTTGTGCTAGTTTCGCAAGGAATATTTGCCCTCTTATTATGCTTGTTTGTAAGAAATATTCGCATTCGCTCGCCAGGTACAAGTGTGAGATGTCAACATTCAGTGTGCGATCGAGCAAGACAAAACACTTAGGTACACTTACTCTGGTGAAAATTGTCTCAAGATTTGCACACTACAGATGGTTAAGACGGGATGATGATGCTACAGTTGTTCTACGGTGGTACAGGACAGTCATGCTGTATTAACGCTATGTTCATGCTGTGTTCATGCTGTCCTCATGTTGTGCACATGTTGTATTCATACTGTGTTCACGCTGTACGCATTGGAAAATGATGTAGCAGGAACTGTTTGGCATTCTATGTTTATATTATCATTACCTAATCAGTCATAACTGGTCTAGGAAGGACTGCTTCTTTTGAATTGCATTTACAACTGATCTTATATAAATCTAAGATATATAGCTTCTGTACACAGCTTGAGCTGGCAGGTATTCAAATGACTGACACAGCAATTACTATTATGAATATTCAGAAAAATGTGTTATTTTTGTTGTTTCACGAACGTTTCTTCGATATGTTGGGTTTGCTAAAGTAGTAGTACAGTATTCAAAGGAATTTTGTTATCAATAAAATATACTTTGTCTTTAGATAAACCTAACAGTTTTCCCGAATTTATGAAGACTTTCTATATTATGCAGAGCTCATTTGACACGTACTTTTCTTGTCAGTTTGGGTTTTGGTTTTGAAACTTACTTCTGACACACACACACACACAAGATGTACAGCTGGCACACGTATATAGAAAGTGGAATCTGTTCAGGCACTATTTGCCTTGAAGAATTCTAATAGGACTAAAACTTTATCTAAGTGGGTAGTTTTATCAACCGTTTCGTGCTCTTTTCCAGGGGCATAATAAATCTTCAGCTCAACCCTAGCACTTTCTCAAGGCTTCAGCTCCTTCAATATTAATTCTCATACCTGTTTATCATCGGCGGTTTCAATTTTCATACCAGTTTATCACCTGCAGTTTCAATTCTCATACCAGTTCAACTCAGGTTTATCAAATGTAAGGGAAATCCAGCACTGTTACTCAGTTATTTAAAAACAAAACAAATGTGAGAACAAGCTTTTATTTTACAAACTTCAAAGTAAACCAGTCAAGTTTCCAAGTCAATTTTTAGTCAATGTTAGCCGTCAGGTCCAAAGGAAATTCAAACGCCGGTACCAAGTCCTGCACAAACATACAAACTCTGCTCTACTTTTTGTTAAGTGATCTTTTATGCAGTGCTGGCTTCTAGCCAAACACGTGTGATGGCATTTGACCAAACACGTGTGATGTTATCTAGCCAAACACGTGATGCTCTATAGCCAAACGCGGTGGTGCATCTTGGAACATAAGAAACAAGCGTTTTGGTCAAGAAAAATGTTTCAGAGCGACACTGGAACAAAAGCATGTTGGCTGCTTAAGTCATTTTGGTAAATCAACGTTACTTGAAATATCTCAGATATTAAGCAGCATTTTCATGAACAAAAGAACGAAAAACAGACTTATGAGATGACATGCACTGGTCTATGTCAGACATATTCAATGATGAAGGTGGCCTATATATGCATGATGAAGTACTTATGATCGAAAAGTTGGGAAATGGAAACAAGAAAAAATTATTATGAAACTCTCGGTCTCTCAAATGTAAAGCTGTTGCTGCGGTCTCAATGAAGAAGTTCCCATGAAACTGCTGTAGGGAAAAAATATTTAAAACTTTCCTTAGAAATATTTCGAAATATTATTTTACTTATGGTGGAGCTATTCTTTCTTTTGAGAGCCAATGTAAGAACATGAAAGCATTTATTGTAGTTTTAAGAAACAGTTATAAGTCATGTAGCTATAAAAGATGAATCCATTGATGTATGATAGACAGACCTACACCTCAAAATTTTGGTACTGCATTCGAAAGAATATTGGGCACCTGGACCATCATGTGAGTCACGACTCCTCACCAGGTAAAGCTTTCACTTAATGACCGTAGTGATTAGCGAAGGACGAACCGTGGCCGTAACCACCATGTCCACTGCCGTATCCGCTGCGATGTGCGCTGCCGTAACCAGTTCCAGGATAACCGTGCAAGTAACTGCCATGACCGTACCCACTGCCAATAAAGTTCGATCCGTGTCCACCAAATCCATGGCCGTGTCCTCCAATTCCATGACCGTATCCTCCAATTCCATGACCGTGTCCTCTAAATCTGTGACCATACCCTCCAAAACCATGTCCTCCAAACTGTTGTCCTCCAAAGCCATGTCCTCCAAGTCCGTGTCCTCCAAACCCGTGACCGTATCCTCCAAATCCAATGCCGTGATCATAGCCAGATCCGTGACCGTGGGCGCCGTGTTTACCATAAGAAGATTTGTGGCCGTAATGGTTGTCTTGGCCGTGAATG
>VCRD01000276.1:24882-41673 GCA_006783055.1 Trinorchestia longiramus
ATCACACAATGCCCAGTGGTTGCGGAATTGAAACACCATTCTATCTAACAACATATCCTAAATACATACGAACTTGTCGGATTCACTGAAATCCTCCAATCCTATCACTTAATCTGACCCTTAACACTTAACTAAATAAACTTTCATGAATTAATAATCACTGCAATCCCATTAACCAAATTCACTGCCAAATATCATTCAGTTCACTCTCGACGACTAACACAGCGAAGAATTACGTAGACTTCGTTCATCTCACGTACGAACATACACTCGGAAGAGCCCTACACGTAGCGTCAAAAGTCCTGTTGTTTACACTGTGTGAGTGCGCTTCTCCCGCTAGTTCCCAACCTCCATTGGGTTAAAGGGCACATGTTAAAGTTGTATCAATTGATATTTCCACTTGGTTCCTGTTGTTGATATTACGAAGTAATCACGTAGATATTAAATCTAAGTTACGCTGAAATCCCGAGCCTCCGAGTTAATAACTAGCGAAACTTTCCCATGTTTATATGAAATTTTCCATGGATTCGATTACTCCCAGAAGTAGTAGTAGTAGTAGCAGATCTAGCAGTACTAGTAGTTACTGTAGATTTTGTAGATCTTGATCGATCCCGATAAGTCCCAAGTTATCCCGACAGATCCCGTAGATTCAGCCAGATCCTGATCCTGATCCTGATCCTGATCCCGTAGATCTCGTAGATCCCTCCCTAAAGTGAGAGAAAAATCCTCCGTAATTGTATGCCTTGATGGAGGTGCCCTATTACGTTTATTTCTGTATCCTATCCCAGAAATACTCTTACCTCCCGCCTAGTGATGCTTCGTCTTTTGCTTCCTCGACGTCGATCCTTGGCCCCAGTTCGTAGCGTCCCCTGTAGAACCGTTGTCACTTCTAGTACTGGTGTTCACACTATGACGCTTTGCTCTTTTGACCTCCTTTGATTTCCCGACTGCTATTTATACAATTTGTTGGTGTTTTCTTGAACACGCCTAATGACTTTTAGCTTCTCCTTCCGCATTCGGTCTTGCTTTGAGCTGTATCGTGTCCATTGTGACCGTTGGTTTATCCGATGCTTGCCAGGGTTTCGAGGCACTCGTAGGACAAATGTATTTTAACTGCTAGGCGAGCAGACTTGCTTACTCTGCCTGTTCTGTTTGTATTTTGCTTCGCGACGGCTTTTGGGCTTTAATGACTTTGAGGGCCAACTGCTTGCATTCCCCACGTACCCAATCACCTTTACACATTCATACACATTAACACATCACACATCCCTACACATTAACACATCACTATACATTATCACTACCATCACCACATCACTACTACCGTCACAATAGATTGCAAATTTTGCTTAATATATTGAAATTCATAAAAATACTCTTATCATCTTCAACAAATTCACTGACTCCTGTCTCAAAAGGTAATATTCATTTTATAATAGTAATGTAAATAGTTTATGTCATAGTGATTTCTAAAATAATGTGAATTCAATGCTTGGGGACTGTAGATTTTGATCGAGCAAATATAACAATTTCTTTGCTATTTATGAAACACAAATGTTAACCTTATTTTGAGACATGATGTCGAGAGCTAGATAAGTTTTCTAAGCTTCTCCTGATACACCACACAGGGGTTTATTGTGAATCACTAAACGCTTCAACCTGCAATTACAATTTAGCTTTCGAATTTTTCATTTGTAATAATTTCCTAACATTTTCAATCAACTTCTGAAGAGTTTCTGCACAAATACAAAAACATTTCTGGCTGGCAAACGTAGGTAGTTAATGGTAAGTAGTTCACTACTGCCCAGGCATGGAGAACTCATTTCATTCGATTGCAACTACCCAAAAAACTTTAACCAACTTGACGGACATATTTGCACGCGCTGTAGTGAACATTCATATCGAACTTACTCTTAATACCAAATAATTATTTCATATAATAAAATTGTGATCTAAAACTAGTAGTCAAGAACAGTGACCTAACACTCACTCAGAGTGTCTAAGATAAGTTTCTTAACATGATAAGGAAACTAGTTCCGTGATAAAAAAACTTGTTCGTGAGACTGACCCACCCAGCGGGCGTGGCCCTCATCGCCAGTGGCACGTCCGCTATCGACGATAAGCACTCAAATTCTTGACGTTTCAACATCGGAAATTCTNATCAGTTGAACAATTTCATTGCATTGATTGGAGCTTTCATGAAGGCATCTTTGTCTCATTTAAGAAAGACTTAATAACAATAGCAATTAGAACAAGGCAACGAAATCACATTACTTTTTAGTTTTGTTTTACTGATCGAAAATGTAGAATAGGCACTCAACCAAAAAAGTGTTTTTGCTCTGACTGTTTGTTTTTTCTTCGTCGTGTGTGGGCCCTATTTCTTTGTTTTTCTCAGCTGTACCTCATTTCTAAACCACAGGATGACAAACACCACAATAAGTACGGCGCTAAAGGCCACGACGTTCACAGGCATCACCACAAAGACTTCAAAGGATCCAAAGGCATTCACGGCCAAGACAACCATTACGGCCACAAATCTTCTTATGGTAAACACGGCGCCCACGGTCACGGATCTGGCTATGATCACAGCATTGGATTTGGAGGATACGGTCACGGGTTTGGAGGACACGGACTTGGAGGACATGGCTATGGAGGACAACGGTTTGGAGGACATGGTTTTGGAGGGTATGGTCACAGATTTAGAGGACACGGTCATGGAATTGGAGGATACGGTCATGGAATTGGAGGACACGGCCATGGATTTGGTGGACACGGATCGAACTTTATTGGCAGTGGGTACGGTCATGGCAGTTACTTGCACGGTCATCCTGGAACTGGTTACGGCAGCGCACATCGCAGCGGATACGGCAGTGGACATGGTGGTTACGGCCACGGTTCGTCCTTCGCTAATCACTACGGTCATTAAGTGAAAGCTTTACCTGGTGAGGAGTCCTGACTCACATGATGGTCCAAGTGCCCAATATTCTTTCGAATGCAGTACCAAAATTTTGAGGTGTAGGTCTGTCTATCATACATCAATTGATTCATCTTTTATAGCTACATGACTTATAACTGTTTCTTAAAACTACAATAAATGCTTTCATGTTCTTACATTGGCTCTCAAAAGAAAGAATAGCTCCACCATAAGTAAAATAATATTTCGAAATATTTCTAAGGAAAGTTTTAAATATTTTTTCCCTAGAGCAGTTTCATGGGAACTTCTTCATTGAGACCACAGCAACAGCTTTACATTTGAGAGACCGAGAGTTTCATAACAATTTTTTTTGTTTCCATTTCCCAACTTTTCGATCATAAGTACTTCATCATGCATATATAGGCCACCTTCATCATTGAATATGTCTGACATAGACCAGTGCACGTCATCTCATAAGTCTGTTTTTCGTTCTTTGGTCATGAAAATGCTGCTTAATATCTGAGATATTTCAAGTAACGTTGATTTACCAAAATGACTTAAGCAGCCAACATGCTTTTGTTCCAGTGTCGCTCTGAAACATTTTTCTTGACCAAAACGCTTGTTTCTTATGTTCCAAGATGCACCACCGCGTTTGGCTATAGAGCATCACGTGTTTGGCTAGATAACATCACACGTGTTTGGCCAAATGCCATCACACGTGTTTGGCTAGAAGCCAGCACTGCATGAAAGATCACTTAACAAAAAGTAGAGCAGAGTTTGTATGTTTGTGCAGGACTTGGTACCAGCGTTTGAATTTCCTTTGAACCTGACGGCTAACATTGACTAAAAATTGACTTGGAAACTTGACTGGTTTACTTTGAAGTTTGTAAAATAAAAGCTTGTTCACACATTTGTTTTGTTTTTAAATAACTGAGTAACAGTGCTGGAATTCCCTTACATTTGATAAACCTGAGTTGAACTGGTATGAGAATTGAAACTGCAGGTGATAAACTGGTATGAAAATTGAAACCGCCGATGATAAACTGGTATGAGAATTAATATTGAAGGAGCTGAAGCCTTGAAAAAGTGCTACGGTAGATCTGAAGGTTTATTATGCCCCTGGAAAAGTGCACGAAACGGTTGATAAAACTAATCACTTAGGTAAAGTTTTAGTCCTGTTAGAATTCTTCAAGGCAAATAGTGGCTGAACAGATTCCACTTTCCATATACGTGTGCCAGTTGTACATCTTGTGTGTGTGTCAGAAGTAAGTTTCAAAACCAAAACCCAAACTGACAAGGGAAGTACGTGTCAAATGAGCTCTGCATAATATAGAAAGTCTTCACAAATTCGGGAAAACTGTTAGGTTTATCTAAAGACAAAGTATATTTTATTGATCAAAAAATTCCTTTGAATACTGTACTACTACTTTAGCAAACTCAACATATCGAAGAAACGTTCGTGAAACAACAAAAATTACTCGTTTTCCTGTATATTCATAATAGTAATTGCTGTGCCAGTCATTTGAATACCTGCCAGCTTTAGCTGTGTACAGAAGCTATATATCTTAGATTTATATAAGATCCGTTGTAAATGCAATTCAAAAGAAGCAGTCTTTCTTAGACCAGTTATGACTGATTAGGTAATGATAATGTAAACATAGAATGCCAACCAGTTCCTGCTACATCATTTCCCAATGCGTACAGCGTGAACACAGTATGAACACAACATGTGCACAGCATGAGGACAGCATGAGGACAGCATGAACACAGCATGAACACAGCGTTAATACAGCATGACTGTCCTGTACCATCGTAGAACAACTGTAGCATCATCATGCCGTCTTAACCATCTGTAATGTGCGAATCTTGAGACAATTTTCACCAGAGTAAGTGTAAGTGTTTTGTCTTGCTCGATCGCACACTGAATGTTGACATCTCACACTTGTACCTGGCGAGTGAATGCGAATATTTCTTACAAACAAGCAAAATAAGAGGGCAAATATTCCTTGCGAAACTAGCACAAAGTGAACACAAATACTCCATGCAAACCTAGTACAAAGTAACTGCATACATTCCGTACGAAAGTAGCTTGAATATGGACGCATATACGTATTTCATACAGAACTATTTCACACTTGATGCAAATATTATGTACAAAAACACTCATAAAGTGAATACAATTAATCTATAAGTCTTACAAGTTAAAATATTGACGCAAACGTGGTGATTAAATTTGTACGCTCGTCAACAGTTACGGGACGCCTGCTGTAGATGACCAGCATGTTCACCTTTCAACGTACAGGGTGCAGCAACATAAATTCCTCTTTTCAGAACTTTTTCAAAGCGAAAAAGGAATTTACGTTGTCGCACCCTGTATGTGTTGGATGTTCATAATCCCATGAAATATTTTAGTACCTAGTCAAAGAGATTTAGGAGAAGGAAACAAAACGACCAAAGTGACTAAGGTCAGTTTTCGTTGCGATGATAGTGGCATAATCAGACTGAATATTCTGAGCTAAATAGCTGTGGCAGATTGAATGTAGGATTTTAGCAACATGCAGACAAATAAATCATTTTTCAGGTAATAACAATGGTTTGTAGTGAATATCTTAATAATAAATAAAAAGTTAATTTCTTGAAATGTCATGAAACCTTAATGTTTCAGGAATATCATAGGTGAAAATACTTTCATTTGTGGAAACATGGAACCGTGTTTATGAGGATGCCGTATGTGTAGCACGTGAATACTCTGACGTGATGCAGGCACAAATATTTTGATAAATAACCACATCTTCCACTGTCGTACTTCACAGCTGTGTGGTATCTATCTACTGTATGGTGTCGACTGTACGTTGTTTACTACACGGTGTGTACTGTGATACTCCACAAAGAAAACAAACAACGAACGGATGCGTGATCCAGACGCTAACTTTGCTAGAAGAACACACTCTGAAAACACAATAGATTCAGCAGGACATGACTAACAGGCAAACCACCAGAGGGGGTAACACTTGAGAAGTGCAGCACCTGGGGACACACAACACGTGGGACGCGTTGCATCTGGGAGCATAACTCGTGGGGGAAGAAGAAAATTGATATGAAAGGAATCGCTTCTGATCAAATAGAAGTGTTTACATTCAGCACCGCAATTTCTTCACAAGAAGTCAATGTTCATATCAAAATCTCATTCTATTAAATGGGATTTAGACTTCCGTTTCCTCGTTACAATCATTGTATATTCTCATCAAAACCTACCCCAAACCATCCTTCATTTGTGGATACCGAAGAAGTAGGAGTCATTATGCCGAGACGATTTTTTGACAGCCTCTGTTTTCTTTACTTCCTCATGTGGAGAAAACAGCGCGGCGGCTGCTCATAATAGTGACACAGCGTTACGGCGTTGACAACCGGACAACCGTAATAGGAAAGTGGCATGTCATGTTTGTAGGTGCGGTGACTGCAGCAACTATATAAGGCGGGATACTCACAATGTGCCAAGTCAGTCGTCCTCACAGGGACAGCAGTTTTCTCTCTGGACTGCTAGGCTTGACACTTGCTGCCCAAGCCCGAAATGGAAAAGTTTTTTGTTTCAAGAACAGAAGGAAGGAAGTTGGAACGTCAGTTATGGAATATAGAGAGCTTGTGTTTCCTCACCTTGAGCAAAAGGTCTTTCTGCACCAATAATTTTTTTCATTTCACTAGATTAGGTACATGAATCGTAAAATACCTGGAACTGCATTAAATTTTAAAGCCACGTACATTATTCGCACTCCTAAATTTTTTCATGCTGTGCAAGTCTAAAAAAGTAATCAGGATTTTTTTAACAACTGGAGAAAACCTCTGAACTATTTCGATAGTGTGTCGATACATGCTCTTTCTCTACAAAGTTACAGCCTAAATATGTAATAATCACGGTAATTACTAGCATTAATTGAATTCTTACAAAATGAATGTATTCCATACACAATTTGCCTTAATTAAAATGAGATCAAATTTTCATAACAAGAGAGAGAGACGTCGCAAATTGGAGGAAGCCAAACCCCCTGACATGAATGATATATTATGCATCAATGAGGCCAACACAATAAGGGTATGAACACAATTAATAAACTTAACCTTTACAGGAAAAACATACGGAAAAATACACGAAAAAGACACAAAATTGTAATGAAATCAGTGTGATCTACCTGCTCAAATCAACTAATTCCACTCACTATAAATATTTAAATCACACAATGCCCAGTGGTTGCGGAATTGTAACACCATTCTATCTAACAACATATCCTAAATACATACGAACTTGTCGGATTCACTGAAATACTCCAATCCTATCACTTAATCTGACCGTTAACACACTTTCAATTAATAATTACTACAATCCCATTAACCAAATTCACTGCCAAATATCATTCAGTTCACTCTCGACGACTAACACAGCGAAGAATTACGTAGACTTCGTTCATCTCACGTACGAACATACACTCGGAAGAGCCCTACACGTTGCGTCAAAAGTCCTGTTGTTTACACTGTGTGCGTGCGCTTCTCCCGCTAGTTCCCAACCTCCATTGGTTTAAAGGGCACATGTTAAAGTTGTATCAATTGATATTTCCACTTGGTTCCTGTTGTTGATACTACGAAGTAATCACGTGGACATTAAATCTAAGTTACGCTGAAATCCCGAGCCTCCGAGTTAATTACTAGCGAAACTTTCCCATGTTTATAGGAACTTTTCCAAGGATCCGATTACTCTTAGAAGTAGTAGTAGTAGTAGCAGATCTGGCAGTACTAGTAGTTACTGTAGATCTTGTAGATTTTGATCAATCCCGATAGGTCTCGAGTTATCTCGACAGGTCCCGTAGATTCCACCAGATCCTGATCCTGATCCTGATCCTGATCCCGTAGATCTCGTAGATCCATCCCTAAAATGAGAAAAAAATCCTCCGTAATTGCAAGCCTTGATGGAGGTGCTCTATTAGGTTTATTTCTGTTTCCTATCCCAGAAATACTCTTACCTCCCGCCTAGTGATGCTTCGTCTTTTGCTTCCTCGACGTCGATCCTTGGCCCCAGTTCGTAGCGTCCCCCGTAGAACCGTTGTCACTTCTAGTACTGGTGTTCACACTATGCCGCTCCTTTGATTTCCCGACTGCTGTTTATATAATCTGTTGGTGTTTTCTAGAACACGCCTCATGACTTTTAGCTCCTAATTTCGCATGCCGTCTTGCTTTAATGTGTACCGTGTCCATTTTGACCGTTGGTTTATCCGATGCTTGCCAGGGTTTCGAGGTACTCGTAGGATATATGTATTTCAACTGCTAGGCGAGCAGACTTGCTTACTCTGCCTATTTTGTTTGTATTTTGCTGCGCGACGGCTTTTAATCTTTAATGACTCTGAGGGCCAACTGCTTGCATTCCCCACGTACACATCAACCTTCATACATCCTTACACATTAACACATCACAATACATTATCACTACTATCACCACATCATTATTACCGTCACAATAGATTGTAAATTTTGCTTGTTATATTGAAATTCATAAAAATATTCTTATCATCTTCAGCAAATTCACTGACTTCTGTCTCAAAAGGTAATCTTCATTTTTATCACAGTAATGTAAATAGTTTCTGTCATATCGATTTCTAAAATAACGTGAATTCGATGCCTGGGGTCTGTAGATTTTGATCGACCAAATATAACAATTTCTTTGCTATTTATGAAACACAAATGTTAACTGTTTTCTAAGAGATGATGTTGAAAGTTAGATAAGTTTTCTAAGCTTCTCCTGATAAACCACCCAGGGGTTTGTTGTGAATCACCAAACGCTTCAACCTACAATTAAATTTAGCTTCTGAATTTTGAATATGTAATCATTTTCTAACATTTTCAACCAGCTTCTGAAAAGTTTCTGCCCTAATACAAAACAAAATTCTGGTTGACAAACGTAGGTAGTTACTTGTGAGGAGCTCACTACTGCCCAGGCATGGAGAACTCATTTCATTCGATTGCAACTACCCAAAAACTTTTAACCAACTTGACGGACATATTTTCACGTGCTGAAGAGAACATTCATATCTAACTTGCACTTAGTACCAAAGAATTATTTCATACAATAAAATTGTGATCTGAAACTAGTAGTCAAGAACAGTGACCTAACACTCACTCAGAGTGTCTAAGATAAGTTTCTTAACATGATAAGGAAACTAGTTCCGTGATAAAGAAACTTGTTCGTTAGACTGACCCACCAAGCGGGCGTGGCCCTCATCGCCAGTGGCACGTCCGCTATCGACGATAAGCACTCAAATTCTTGACGTTTCAACATCGGAAATTCTTGGTTATTACGCGCTTTCGTTGTCAGTTTAAGCCTTTGCAGTGTCGAAATAAAGGGCGTGTGTTGCATGAGCATTGAGTTTATAACCACCGAAGACAAGGTCTGTGGCATCGAGTAGCTGCCGAGTGTTCACACAACAAGGCCGGACTCCGAGTGCCACAAGTCTCACACAAACTCAAGTTTACCCGAACTAACAAACGTTCAAAATGCTCAAGGTATTGTGTTAGTATTGGAAATTTATAAAGAATACATGAAACAGATGTCAGCGGATATGACAGATCACTCGAGCATGGTCGCAACATGAGTTATAGAGTTAACATATGTTATAGATTCAGATTAATTAAAAAAAATTCGTACCCAGTGTAGTGTCATGGTGTATTTATTATGCTTGCCTCAATTGGCGATTGTTTAGACACTGAAGCTGTGGACGGAAGAGTGACGAACTCACAACACAAGGGATATATTTTTTTATCCTTTCGAGGGAAAAATAACCAGAAGAAGGATGAGTTCTCACTCGTCAAACAGCTCCGTAACCACGAATAACAATGTTCGATTGTTTCCTCAACCTTAAAACGACTGAATATTTTATACATTTTTAGATTGTGATTGTAAAATACCACATCCTAGCAATATATGCTAGCGAAAGCACGAAAGGTTTCCCATGTGTTTCCTTACGACGCCTTCATGAGATAAAACTACTCCCAGACTTGATGTTCTAAGAAAAAAGTCTCAAATTGTTCTCCTGTTAGCCTCTGTTTTTAAAAACTATTGCCTGCATAAGTTTCCATGTAAAATCGGTAAATTGCGCAGCTGACACAGGGTTTATTTGCTCTTATTTGAGATACAATTGTTATTTCAAGAAAGCATGTAGGAGAGAACAAGTATCAGTCCCTGCGTTCTAGGGAGCAGTTTTAATTAGACTTGCTGAAATACAAATGGCACCCACACTCTCGTACAACCTGCAGTGACGATACCACCGTAGACAAACTACGTCAATTTAGTTGATATGCACAATTAATTTCTTTTTGCAATTTTGTCTGTTGCCAGGTCTGTATAACCACACTGCTGGTGGTGTGCTGGCTGAATGCAGCCCCTTCAGCTGCTACAGGAGAGATTCCCGCTCCCGAGGACGCCTTGGCGATCCCTGAGCTTGGACAAGTGGAAGACTTGGAGACTGCTGGCAGCGGAGTCCAAGTCGTTAAGGCTTTCGACTTGCAGACCGCAGCGACTAGTGAGTTTGCTGTGTGCTTGTGTTGATGACTTTATTTCTGTCCCATTATTTCTTGGGACTTTAGGGATTTCTTAAAAAACCATGGTGTTGCTGGAACTTTTTCTTGCGATGTTTTTGAACATTCATAGTGATTTTGCAAGAAATTTTCAGGTTCCCTGATATAATACTAGAAAAATAAGATGATTATTTAAAATATGGCATTTTATATACATCACGTATCTCGTGTTCAGGACCCACACTGTACTTGCCAATATTATTCATTGAGATATTATTGGCACTCCTCACGAGGAATATGGTATTTCCGAGTGTGTATCACTAACTCGCATGTCCTACATCACCTTGCAGTACTAAAGAGATTAATTTCAATAATCTTCACGTACAGGTTTCTACCACCCCTTGCACGACCATCACGGTCACCACGACCATCACGACCACCACGGTCATCACGGTCACTCGAACGACTACCACGACGGCTACCACAGCTCGCACGGCTACAAGGATGGGCACGGCTACAAGGGTATTGATGGAAAGCACGGCCACGGCTACGGCAGTTACGGCAAGGGACAAGATTTGGTGAGGAACGTTTGTGTCGTGGTGAAAGAATTAGGCAAACAATCAAACAAAGATTTGCACTGCAAGATTTTACAATTTGAATGCTGCAGTGAGTAATTTGTCACAGGTTTGAAATATTTTGACAGAATTTAATGCTACACTGCGATTAAACAAATGAAGCTTAGAGCACAGAACGATACCAAAATTCATAGTAATGAAATCATGATACGTAAAATTATGATCAAATGTTTAAATTGATGAGAATTGTGGCAGCTGAAGAAACGAATTCAATTAGAGCTGCTGTAAATTTATGTAAATTCAAAAAAATATTAAAAATGATATAAAACTTGGGTTATTAGCGATCACCGAAACCGATACAGGTTATTTAGTTTTGACCTTTAATTCCTTTTTATGTGCATACAGCAAACAACAATTTTGATTGCTGCTAAAGTTATATCGCAAAAAATAAAACACAACTAATTGTACTTCGGTCAATTTCGTGACTTAACTTGAATTTTTTTAAGTAATACTTTATGAATGAGCTTTAACTGACTAATTTGCGTCAAATGATCTATATCTGACTAACATGGATTGATTTCAGTCAATCAAATTCTTCTGCTCTCAGTTATTTGTTTCTTTCTATCCATAAGCAAATCATTTCATATTAAACAACTGTTTTTATTGTTGTGTTCTACGTACTGTTAGTGTTGCTATTTTTGTGACTGCAGTATTACAGCTTCCTATATGAGGCAAATCATTATCACCATCCAAAAGGCATTTAATTTGATCTAGTCTCACTGAAGTAATTACAAAGAGCTTGAGCACCCATTCAATCAGCTCCGCTAATTCACGGTAAAATTCATAATTACTATTTACCAGTGCCTATTGAGAGTTGTTATGGTAATTGATTTCGCTTTCAGGGCTATTTCGACAAAGCAGGGTCCGTATACAAGGGCAACGACCACAACAACCATTACAAAGGCAGCCACGCTGCCGGTGCCTTTGGAAACAAAGGCCACCTCAAAGGCTCCAAAGGCCATCTCAATAAAGGACACAAAGATAAGGTTCGTAACAAATTTTAACAAGCAGCGAGCAAATTTGGACCTCCTGCAGAAAGCAATTAAAATTATCAAGCGTACTTATAAAGGTGCGCTTATCAAAGCAATTAGAAGAGTTGGTTTAGTTTTCACCCCCAAATTCTAAGAGCTAGTGAATCCAATGTTGATATTGGATATTGAAAACACATAGTGCAACACAAAGTTCGTTCCATGCACGTGCTTTACACGTATTTATTCACTTACAGGGTGCGGCAACACAACTTCTTTTTTTTTTAAATACATTCTGGGCTGAAAGAAGAATGTAATGTTCCGCACCCTGTAGTAAAAGAGGAACAAAGATGGAAAAAAATGTAATGTTCCGTACCCTGTAGTCTAAGAAGAACAAAGCTGTGACGACTTAAGTCCATGAAACAACCGGCAAGTTTTGTGTTGAACCTCAAATCGTATTTCATCTCAAAATAAGGAAAATTTGAAAATCTAAAATTATTTGTACAACTTTACTTACAAAATGATCAAACAGACAACGCGCTTTACAAGATGATCAAACGCACTTTCGGTTGCAAGTTTTTTATTGTTACCCCGAGTGACCAGTTAATTACCCGAGAATTTTGGTCCAATTAATTCACAAGTAAAACATGGAACAGTTTTCAGTGGTAACATTTTCAACAAAGTTTTTTTGCGTAAGTTACTATTTTTATCAGGAGGCAATTTCTCATTGATCACAAGTTTCGACATTGTTACGAGTAGAGAGTTATGCAAAACAACTGTTTACTGCTTCAGTTACACAGCATCATGACATTCCCGCAAGAGTTCTCATACATATTCTTAGCACTGTATTCAGCCCTCAATTGCATAATTGCATGTGTGATGCAGGGCTTCAAGAACGTGTACCACAAGGAGGAGCATGGCTTCTCGAAGGTCTTCGAAGACGACATCAACAAGAACGAGTTCCATTCCCTCTACGACGACGGTGATGCTTTCCACAAGTATCACAAGGCTGGAGGCTTCAAGGGCGGAAAATTCATTGTAAGTTCTTTCTTTAACTAAATAAATGAAAAGATGNTGTGTTAGTCGTCGAGAGTGAACTGAATGATATTTGGCAGTGAATTTGGTTAATGGGATTGCAGTGATTATTAATTCATGAAAGTGTATTTAGTTAAGTGTTAAGGGTCAGATTAAGTGATAGGATTGGAGGATTTCAGTGAATCCGACAAGTTCGTATGTATTTAGGATATGTTGTTAGATAGAATGGTGTTTCAATTCCGCAACTACTGGGCATTGTGTGATTTAAATATTTATAGTGAGTGTAATTGGTTGATTTGAGCAGGTAGATCATATTGATTTCATTACAATTTTGTGTCTTTTTCCTGTATTTTTCCGTATGTTTTTCATATAAAGGCTAAGTTTATTAATTGTGTTCATACCCTTATTGTGTTGGCCTCATTGATGCATGATATATCATTCATGTCAGGGGGTTTGGCTTCCTCCAGTTTGTTATGTCTCTCTCTTGTTATGAAAATTTGATCTCATTTTAATTAAGGCAAATTGTGTATGGAATACATTCATTTTGTAAGAATTCAATTAATGCTAGTAATTACCGTGATTATTGCATGTATATGCTGTAACCGTGTAGAGAAAGGCATCTATCGCCACACTATCAAAATAGTTCAGAGGTTTTCCAGTTGTTAAAAAAATATCCTGATTACTTTTTATAGACATGCACAGCATGAAAAAATTAAGGAGTGCGAATGATGTACGTGGCTTTAAAATTTAATGCAGTTCCAGGTATTTTACGATTCATGTATCTAATTTAGTGAAATGAAAAAAATTATTGGTGCAGAAAGAACTTTTGCTCTAGGTGAGGAAACACAAGCTCTCTATATTCCATAACTGACGTTCCAACTTCCTTCCTTCTTTTCTTAAAACAAAAAACTTTTCGATTTCAGGCTCGGGCAGCAAGTGTCGAGCCTAGCAGTCCAGAGGGAAAACTGCTGTCCCTGTGAGGACGACTGACTTGGCACATTATAAGTATCCTGCCTTATATAGTTGCTGCAGTCACCGCACCTGCAAACATGACATGCCTTTACCCATTACAGTTGTCGGGTTGTCAGCGCTGTTACGCTGTCACTATTATGAGCAACCGCAGCGCTGTTTTTTCTATAAGGGGAAGTAAAGAAAACTGAGGCTGTCAAAAAATCGTCTCGGCATAATGACTCCTACTTCTTGGTATCCACAAATGAAGGGTGGTTTGGGGCAGGTTTTGATGAGAATATACAATGATTGTCACGAGGAAACGGAAGTCTAAATCCCATTTAATAGAATGAGCTTTTGATATGAACATTGACTTCTTGTGAAGAAATTACGGTGCAGAATGTAAACCCTTTTATTTGATCAGAAGCAATCCCTTTCATATCAATTTTGTTCTTCCCCCACGAGTTATGCTCCCAGGTGCAACGCCCCACGCGTTTTGTGTCCCCAGGTGCTGCACTTTACAAGTGTTACCCCCTCAGGTGGTTTGCCTGCTAGTCATGTCCTGCTGAATCTATTGTGTTTTCAGAGTGTGTTCTTCTAGCAAAGTTACCGTCTGGATCACGCATCCGTCCGTTGTTTGTTTTCTTTGTGGAGTATCACAGTACACACCGTGTAGTAAACAACGTACGGTAGACACCATGCAGTAGATAGATACCACACAGCTGTGAAGTACCACAGTGGAAGATGTGGTTATTTTATCCAAATATTTGTGCCTGCATAACGTCAGAGTATTCACGTATCACACATACGGCATCCTCATAAACACGGTTCCATGTTTCCACAAATGAAAGCATTTCTACCTGTAATATTCCTGAAACATTAAGATTTCATGACACTTCAAGCAATTAACTTTTTATCCTTATTAAGATATTCACTACAAACCATCGTTATCACCTAAAAAGTGATTCGTTTGTCAGCATGTTGCCAAAATCCTACATTCAATCTGCCACAGCTATTCAGCTCAGAATATTCCGTCTGATTAAGCCACTATCATCGCAACGAAAATTGACCTTAGTCACTTTGGTCGTTTTGTTTCCTTCTCCTAAATCACTTTGACCAAACACTAAAATATTTTATGGGATTATGAACATCCAACATATACAGGGTGCGACAACATAACTTCCTTTTTTGCTTTCAAAAAGTTATGAAAAGAGGAATTTATGTTGCTGCACCCTGTACGTTGAAAGGTGTACATGCTATTCATCTACAGCAGGCGTCCCGTAACTGTTAACGAGCGTACAAATTTAATCACCAAGTTTGGGTCAACATTTTAATTTATAGGAGCTAAAAATATCGTGAGCGTTGCTCAAGCAAAGAAGGAGAATCGGATTCTGTGCTTCTATGTATCATATTTCAGTCGTGTTATGCCCGTGCGACACAAGTTTTTGACATCCGAGGCCACAGCGTAGAGTTCGCCTCATTAATGCATGCTAATACATGCATGGAATCGAGGCATGGTAATGTAAGCATACAATTTCCAATGAATTTAAAAATGAAGGGAAATGACCTCAGAAATAAAGGAAACAGCAGAACTGTTGGCGAAGGCGTGACAAAATGCAAAGATTTTTATTTCGATCTGAACTTGGATCCAAGGGGCATATTTGATTTCGTTTTTTGATTGTTTTTACAGAATATTTACACTCACTCTGTACTACTTTTGTATAGATTAATCGCATTTACTTTGTGAGTGTTTGTGTTCAGAATATTTGCGTCAGGTTTATAATAGTTCTGTATGAAATACATGTATGCATCCATATTCAAGCTGCTTTCGTACGGAATGTATGCAGTTACTTTGCACTAGGTTTGGATGGAATATTTGTATTCACTTTGTGCTAGTTTCGTAATGAATATTTCCCTTCACAATTTGATAGTTTGCAAGAAATATTCGCATTTACTCACCAGATACCAGATGAGATGTTAACATTCGGTGGGCACTCTAGAAAAACAAACACTAACACTTGGTCGGGTGAATATTATCATAAGGTTTTCACACTGTAGATGGTGAAGGAGGCATGATGATGTTACAGTTGTTCTGTGATTGTACAGGACAGTCATACTATGTACATTGGAAAATGATGAAGCAGGAACTGGTTAGCATTCTGTGTTCACATTATCGTTACCTAAACAGTCATAACTCGTCTAGGAAAGACTGCATGTTTTGAATTGCAAATACAACTGATCTTATATAAATCTAAGATATTTAGCTCATGTACGCAGTTTGAGGTGGCAGGTATTCAGATGACTGACACAGTAATTACTATTATGAATATACATGTCAACGTATAATTTCTTTGCTTCACGAACGCTTTTTCAATATATTGGGTTTGCTAAAGTAGTAGTACAGTATATAAAGGAAGTTTGTGGTCGATAAATAAACTTTGACTTTCGACAAACCCAACAGATTTCCTGAATTAATGAAAACTTTCTATATTATGCAGAGCTCATTTGACACGTACTTCCCTTGTCAGTTTGGGTTTTGGTTTTGAAACTTACTTCTGACACACACACACACACACAAGATGTAAGCTGGCAAACGTATATTGAGAGTGCAATTTGTTCAGCCACTATTTGCTTTGAAGAATTCTAATAGGACTAAAAGTTCACCTAAGTTGATAGTTTTATCAACGGTTTCATGCTCTTTTCCAGGGTCATAATAAACCTCCAGATCTACCAT
>VCRD01000276.1:50538-87977 GCA_006783055.1 Trinorchestia longiramus
TGTACGTATATGTATTTCCTGTCACTGTATGTATATATCATCGTAGTCAATATCTGCATGATACTGTATGTATGTCTGATACACTTTCAGTTTGCCTCATCAGTGTCACACTTTAGAACCAGATTATCGTAAGTTGCTGGATAATTTACGTTAGCACCTTTGCATTTCTTCAAAAAATCTACAAACTACAAATCAATAATAAGCATCATATTTCGTACGGTGAGCGTGTATTGAGTAGGGACAAAACACAAAAACGAACCAATGATGCAGAATTGGCGGATAATTAGTAAACAATAGGATGCATCATACTATACGTGGGTCCTTCATGTGTATGGCAAGCGTGTTGTGCTCCGTGCATGAATTCTACTGCATGAAATACAGTAGTTCTGAGTGGCGCTTAGTTGTGCCACTGGCCATCGAACAGCCAGTACCTAACCATCAAACAGTTATCAACCAGCAATCAAAGGCCACCAAACATCCGTCAAAGAGCTAGAAAACAACCCTCAAACACAAACCGAACAACCATCAAACAAGCAGAAGACAAACGATGCATCAGGTGCTAGGGGCTCGTGACTATCAGCTGCACGAGTCACGTGATGCACGTGGTTGTTGCTGCACGTGCATCGCTGCTGCACGTGTTCGAGCGAGGTAGTACGTGATGTCGTGGTTACTGCTGCACCTCAAAATACTGAAAAACGGAAAAAAACGATGTATTACATACTGTGATTCTATTAAGTGTTGCATAATGTATTGTTGGGTGATCTGTGCATGTTGTAATACAAGTGTGCGATGAAGCAGCAATCGCAACACACAGGGCAAGGTGGCCTCAAACATAAACATTCTTTACATTATTCCTTATGTTACTTGTCTGCTTCTCTTTCTTCAATCATCGCTATTTACTTTTACTTTTTGTTGTACTTTGTTGGACTCTTTTGAACAGAGATTCATTTGCAGCACCTACACCAGCACGTCTCTGCAGCACCTACACCAGCACGTCATATGGGGGACTGGAGTGTGTCATCTAATAGCAGAACTTCCATAGCTGTCACAGGATCATAGAAGTATTTAAATTAAGGGTGACACTATGCAGGGTATCCTTAAAAATATCCCCTATGATTTGATTACTTATATTTCCTGTTCAAATTCAAAACAGTGAATTAATTTTTAAAATTTATAACATTTGGTTCTTATGTCATTAAAAAAAATTATGAATAAACATTGAATAGAGAAGCTTCGTCTTTAATTTGAAAGAATTTGGCAATAGGAGCTTTGTGATGGGTGCTCGCGCACAACAGCAATTGTTATTTTCTTTCAAATATTATTATATATAACAAAAAACTGGTTTCAACTATATATATAATAATTATACAATATTTTCAGTGCAGGTGTCCTTCAACATGTCTTCAATGACTTTGAATACACGTCGCTACCTGATCTATCAGTGCATTTACTGTTTTTCTAATCATGTTTGTGTCGTTTCTCAATACCTTAAACTCATTTTAATTATTGACCCAGCATCTTTGACGGAGGAGGTTGTGTTCTTAAGACTTTACTCTTCACACAGCGCCATGAAAAAAAAACCGCTTGGTGTGAGATCTCTTCAGAGCGAATATTTTACAGTAAAATGCCATAATATGATGATTTGAGTACAATAATACAATGATCCCAGACCATAATGCATTGATATCAGTACAATAATACACAGGTCCCAGTACAATAATACACAGGTCCCAGTACAATAATACACAGGTCTCAGTACAATAATACGCTGATCCCAGACAATAATGTGCATATCCCAGTGTTATAATACACTGATACCAGTGTATATTAATAGGCTGCTGTGTTGTTCTTATGTTGCTGCTGTGTTGCAGTAAGTCTGCTCGTTATCACTGGCAGGTGTAACGTGGTCTTTGTTACATATGTCCTCTGTTATGAAGGTTTTTTGGAATTAACGACATCAAACAAAGTACATGCGGAAATGTAGCCGTAAATCTGGCGTACATAGTAAATAGAGTGAAGCACAACGGGATGCAAATAATTAAGACTGAGCAATGATATTCTAAAAGTGTTTTAATTAATGCATTTTTCTCTGAGTAATCTTGAAACAAAGCTCAGTACTGTCGAAGTTTCTACCTTGTATTCATTTCAGTCATAATGACAGACTTGGTTTATTTATTCCCCAATTAAAAATATGCTTTGCTGCCTAATTTAATAACAAATATTGAGAATGAAATTTATTTTAAGCACTTAATTAAAATGATCATTAGAAAAAATAAAATTACATTAGTAAGTTGCAGCTGAACACAAACAGCAGTCACCTCATTTACTTATTCTAATGCGAGCAGCCTTTGTCAGGTGCGAGACAATCATTTTCCTTTATGAGTAATTATCTGTTAAATTCAATTTAAAGTAGTTAACTGGTTGGTGTGATCGGTCGAGTTTCATTGCTTGTGAAACTTTATTTTATTTATCGCTGTACTTTGCTCGCCGCAGCTGTAAATTCTCTTACAAAACAATTTTCTGAAGTCACCAGACCATGCTGAGTGGCTGTGTTCAGCTGGAGGTAACACTGCTGCTTCGTCATTTTAACCCTTTCGGTACCATGATGCAAATGTCAAAACCTTTTCAACATATTTAACATCAAATTTTAAAAAAAGATGCTTTGTGATGTTTTACGGTCACTGCATTGTCCTGATCAAACTGTAGCTTGCACTGCCCTACCAGCGTTTGCACAGACACACGTGTTGCTCTGCATCTTAATAGGCGAAAAATGACTGCGGCTACCAGAGATGTCGTTGGGACCGAAAGGGTTAAGTGACGGAAAGTGGACAAGCAAATGATGAACATATTCGAGCTCTCTGAAAGCATGATTGTGTACAGTTTCGTTCAAAACAGTAAACTTCTCATGAAGTTTCGCAGCATGGAGTTTTGGAGTAAAAGTTTAAAAATAATTTTTTTAATGTGTGTTCTTCATATAATTCGAGGAGTGCATTTGCATCAGAGCTTGATATAATCAACTTTATGAAAAAAATAACATTATATATGAAGGGGCTTATTTACGTAGGTCATTATAATTGAGGCAATAATGATTCGAAAATTGAAATTAGAAATCTTGGCTGTGCGTCATTCGTTTTTGAAGATTTTTGATAATAGATTTCATAGCAAATAAGTTTCGTAACCAAATTGAAAGGAAGTAATAATAATCGTGTCGATTGTACACACAAATAGTGAGCAATATTTGCACTTAGTGAACTACTTATGCACTTAGACTGTAAGTAAATGAGAATAAAACTTGTGTTTTTGCTTTGTAAATGATCTAAAATTGAGCTATTTTCTGAAGCTTCCCATCAGGCACATCTTGTCACAAACTCAGAACAGCCATGAGAACTGGCGAGAGCAGCAAGTTCTCAAATAGGAAGTCAAAATATAATAAAACATTTGTGGAGATTATTAACGTCAGCAGGACTGAAGACTACTGATGAAGGTTATTGATACACATGTCTAATGGTTTAATATGTATTTCGACCAGTACATAGTCCTATTCATGAACGTTCGTTCGTTCGAATCGTAGCCACATCGTGGAACCTCTTCGAGACTGAGTGAACTTATTTCTTTCCGTCACCTCAACACTCTCTTAGAAGCATAAAGCAATGTAAAATTAATTTGGCATCTGCGATTATAATTTTAACAACAACAACTTTCCTGCCACAAGCGGGCCAACCAGCAAATTAGGATAACTTGATATGAAGTAAAGGAACGATGTGTGTAGGAGACCAAGTTCCAGACTGTAATAGTGCATGCACCGAAGGCAAACATGCATAGGAATTATCTGCCTCTCAGGAACGTCAGTTGTAGTGAAAAATGATTCTTCACTCCTATGGTGCACTACACGTGCACTATTTGCTTTGACAGCCGAGTACGAAAATGTGTTCAAAGTGTGATGGGAAATCAAGATAAAACAAGAAATACAAGCCAAGAAATTAGATAAAATAATAATAAGTAAAATCTGCCAAATTTGTGGCTGCAGTTTTGAACTGCGTCAAGTAGATACCTAATTTTTAAACTGAAAAAAAGAAACGAGTAACTTTGAGATGCCTCATCCGTGTTAAAATAATAAAATTGGGCTTCGATTTTCTTACCATATTTTGAGCACACTGTTAACGTAATTTCAGCTCGAAAAGGATACTCAAAATAATTACGTTTAATAAAATACTGAAATGCAGTTTGGTTGAATGAATAAGATTTTTTGCCCATTGCAAGATTGAAGTACGTGAATGTTCTTGACTAGCGTGCACATGATGACACCTGCCCTCATTGAAGTTTACTCAGACATGGAATGTCAGAGGGTCAATAATTCTGGCAGAAACGGTAGTCAAGTGATTGCAATACACAAAGAAATAGTATTAGCAAAGGTCTATGCTTAATATTACTGCATAAACATCGAATTAATAGGGATTTCCTGCATGAGTAGAAATCTCGAAGGTAATATTTCAAAGAAGTATTTGAAAAAAATAGAAGAAAAGCTTTGAATCATACGACAAGATATTTGGCACATTTCCAAAAAGGAATAATAAGAAGTTTGGTGAGTGTGTACATGAGTTGTGTTCGGTGGATCAGTAGGGCTTGAAAAAGTTTAGTGTTTCTGCTGAGATCACGTGGCACGTGTAGTAGAACAGAGGAGGCCGAGAAAATGTTTCCAATGACAGTTTCTGAAGGAAAGAGCAAATTACGAAATGGTGTAGAAGGTAAACTGGAATGTTGGCCGACAAGAGCTGCTTTAGTGCTTGCTGCTCTTGTGGCTTTTGTGTCCGCCCTTCTTGCCGTGAGAACTCTTGTGTCCATGATGACCTTTGTGCCCATGTCCACTTTTGTGGCCACTCTTGTGTCCCTTGTGGTGCCCCTTCTCGAAGAAGCCTTTCTTGCCGTGGCCGTCGTGCTTCTTGTGGCCCTGAAACAAACACAGAGTGAATGCTATCAAAAAGTCCCGATGGATAACAATGTCAATGACAATTAGTTAGTTATATTATTACCCGAAAAATAATGTTCATATATTCAAATAAATGAGGAATGCCACTACAAAACAATAACGGCGTCATACACAGAGAAAACATTACAGAAGAAAACAACTATAAGCAACTGAAGAAACTGTAGGTATAAGCTTAAAGAAATACGGTAATTAATGGGCAATTACGCTGCAGAGTGGGGGAAAAAGTAATGCTGAAGGAATGAATTAATAGAGTAGCAAAGTGCCAGGAGGCACAAAATACTTGAGAAACAACATAATCAGGACATACGAGAGTAAACACTTTGGATTAACATTAATGGAAACTCGATAAGTTTCCTCCTATTCTAATTACATTCAGCTTTGACAAAATTTTATGAGCTTTGAAAAATGAACATAGCCTCTGTGTGTGAAGTAAGGAGCTGTGTAGTGGACACTCACCCCGAATTTGCCCGACTTGTGGCCGCCTCCCTTGCCGCTCTTGAAGAAGGAGTCGAAGTGGTCGTGGTGGCCGTGGAAGCCCTTCTTACCGCCGTGGTCGTGGAACTTCTTCTTGAAGCCTGATTCGCTCTTGTGGTGCTCGTGCTTGAAGCCCTGCAAGCATGCGTGCAGAAAAGCTTATTAAACTGTGCAGTGCACACTCTACACTTTGTGCGCGATGCACACAACCGGTGAAGTGTACTCGTGTTTCCCTCCCAATCGAGGGAAGGAACTGACATTTATTCCAGAGGGTAAAGTTTCTAGTACCTCAACCTCTGCCCCCTTACCATCTCATAACACAGTATACACAATTGAAAAGTGCACGGTGTCAGCAAAAAAGTTATAGCCCCAGAGTTTACTCATAAGACACGCATACGTTGGCAGGGCCAAAAGCAATTCAAGTAAATTGTACCAAGCAACCTACATGGCTGCTACATACTACATCATTCTACCAGAGCCAAGTCAAACATTCATTACAACAATTGAACTCGGTAGAATTATCTATTAAATAATGAAGTGACCCATGGAAGTAAATTCCAAAAGTATAGAGCAGAAAACATTTTCAGCTGTTTAATATTACTAAGATAGGGAAGGCTGGCGGGAGCACTGAGACACTGTTTTTTCTGGATGCAGTTTTGTAAATTTTGGCCTTAAATCAAACCTGTTAATTACCCTATTGCAGAAAATTCTATTGGTGTATATTAACTTTTGGAATCACGACTACGTGAAACAAGCATCAGTTGATTGGTTAGCGAGACTGGACCTTGTGTTCCTAGTCCCAACTAATTTTGTACGGAATTTTATTAAACATGAAAATCCTTCAAACATTCCTAATTACTTATAATATTTGATACTAATCGATCACAAATCATGATCCTTTATTGATTCAAAGCTTCTATTAATGACTCTTTTGAATAAACCATGATTCTTTTAATTGATTCTCTCAATAATTGGTAGTAAAACATTTCGCTGCTTTTGCATGACATCTGTTTCTCGTATACCGTAGAAGACCATGAGAACCTATCTTATGCAGACCGTGCATTCATAATAAATTACCCTTTATTTTGCCTGAACTTCAGTCACTTCGCATCCTTCATATATTAACAGTGACAAAAACAGAGTTGGACTTCCAATACTCATGTCGTAATCAGCAAGTGACATTTATTGGCACGCGTCTCATGTGTCGTCTCACAGATGAGATTAGGCTCCTTCGTAAATGAGAAACTTCTTCAAAAAATGAGGGATTTCCTTACTTTCGAAAAATCACATTGACTGATCCAGAAGTTTGATGCAATCTTTTCCATGACTTCTGTACCGCTCGTCTTTCCCTCCTTCTTAAAATTTACAAGGAAAAATCATTCGAAACTTCTGGGCGAGAAACTTTTGATGTCCGGTGGAATTTGATCTCCTTATTTCAGTGATAACATGGGCCTACTTTTGCCCACAAGATATCGATAAAAAATTTGTGCTTTGATGCAAAACTCAGATGACTCGATAGTGTCAATATACTCCATATGAAGGCAAGTACACATAAACGCAAACCTAGAACCAATTGAAAATATTAGTGTCGGTGCAATATTATTTTGATGGGTAGCAAAAGGAATGGTTGCTGCAAAATTTTCTTGGCACCTCGTGATACAAATCAACGTCGAAATATAGTCTAATGAACCAATCTAGAAATGGACTTCTTGTGATGAATTAAAATAAATCTATTCCAAAGAAGAATGGCGTACGTTACACGGTCATTTTAAGCGAATTTCTGCGTTAAGATTATCGGTACATGTTATTTGCGAACAAAGTTCTTCCGTCAGATCAACTTTTGTAAAACATCGGTAACAAACATAACAAATAAGTTTTTCTATCCCCAAGCCTAGATTAATTTCAAATTGAAGTAAACAAGCAAATATCTCAGATTCATTATAAGCTGCCCCATAGAAAAAAGCCAAGGAGGTTTAAAGAGCTTACCGATTCCAAGTTTCAAGTCTACCTTACCTTCTTGCTGTGGCCCTTGCCGAAGTGGCCTTTTGATCCTTTCTTGTGGCCTTTGCCTCCCTTCTTTCCGCTCTTGTGGTGGCCTTTGTGGTGCTTCTTGTGGTGGTCGCCCTTCTTGTGGTGGTGACCCTTGTCGAAATGTCCCTACGGAGCGAAAAAGATAAAACTTGGCATATTTATTTGAAGAGAGGAGGGAAGTCACTACAACGCTGCAGACTATTGAGGAGGAGAAGAAACGTTTATTTCGAATGATAATTGATATAAAAGCCTTCATTTACATAGAGAATACTGAAGTTAGGTTAATGCCAGCCATCAGACAGTAGTTTAGCGAACTTACGTTTTATCAAGTTACCAAGTGTCCCATTCTTGCACAAGACAGCGCAGGCAAGAATATATATATATATATATATATATATATATATATATATATATATATATATATATATATATATATATATATATATATATATATATATATATATATATATATGTATATACATGTATATATATGTATATATACATCTGCTCACTAATAGGCGTGATTTTGAAAACTTCTTTCGAAAAATAAATGAATATTCACACTTATTAAACTTAAATTCTGGTTCCTAAGCTTGAAATGCGCGGCGGTGTGGACTTTTCATATCAGATGAAAGACTTGTTTAAAGGTAAAAAAGATTTTTTGAAGACTCAATGCGAAGATGAACAGTTACAGGCTTTCCGACAGTTTCGGAGTTATTTTGTTGAAATGATTTTCCATTTTTATCGAAGAATAATTGTAATGAATGAACGCATTGAGATGTTATGAACGCATTGAGATGTTATTAATTTTTGTTGGAGAAACAAATACAGCAAGTAATTTACTGCCGCGGTACTTCATATTTTCGGGCTATTTTTGGAGTATATCGCAATAATGCAATGAATTAAAAGGAAAATTTAGTTACACTTGGCAGACTATGCACTCCATATTTTTCTAATATAAAACTACAATGATGAGGTTCACTATGTATTTGAGTAATAAAGTGGTGTTTGTAGTACCTTATCTGAATGGAAGCACTAGAATAGAATAGAATGGAATAGAATAGAATAGAATAGAATAGAATGGAGTAGAATAGAATAGAATAGAATAGAAATATAGAATAGAATCAAATAAGGCTACATGAATGAGCCGTTAAGTCCATTCTTGCGTGTGTACCTAAGTCCCATACCGTCTAAAGTAAAGGCGTCAACCACACAATACACGCTAATCACACAAAGCTATTTCAGTGACGCGCATGTACTACAACCATACACAGACCCCAGACGTTAGGGATATGGAATCAGTACCAGACAATACTTGGGGTTGCTTATCCAGTATTTCCCTAATTGTTGTACCTGTTGTTCTTCATTTGAAGAAGAACAATAATTTTCCTTCATTACAAACCTTTTTTCCACTTTTGCCGTGTCCTGACTTGTGTCCAGCCTTGTGTCCGCCGCCACTCTTGAAGCCCTTGCCACTCTTGTGCCCAGACGCTTTTTTGTGTCCAGCTTTATAACTCTTGGAGCCTCCCTTCCCTCCACCACCTCCACCTTTTCCACCACCCTTGCCGTGTCCTGCGTTAAAGATCGGTAATTAGTTTCTGTAGACTAGTGAACTTAAAAATAAATCAATAGAAGTGTGTAATTACGTTTGTGCTCGAAAAATTCCGAATGCTGAAAGGAAATTGGTGAGACTTAATCCATTATTTTTGTGTTCCTGATGCAAGCTCCAGTGAGCATTCAATGCTTTATGAGTTAGAAATTCATCGTTAGCAAACTTCAGAGTTGAAATTGGACAATTAAATTATGTGTTTTCATATTAATTTATTTCACAAACGGGAATTTAGAATAATGAATAATTTCAGAATAATTCGAAATTATCATTGTCAATCTAATGGAATGATAATTGCATGGAAACAATATTACAATCAACGATTGAGAAGCTGTAAGAAAATTTGTGAGGGAATTTGCTTCGTAAAATTAAAGAGCTTTTTCGCTGCCGTACGTGCATGTAACATTTTGCATGCCCGTTTTGGAGACAATCGTTCGAAATGTTCTCAAGCAAACTCGACCCTGAATCCGTAAAATATTTTCTTTCTATTGGAAAAATTACAATATCAAAGCGAGACTTTCGTGTCGTTGAAAATATGGGCTTTTGGTTTCTGAAAATTTAAAAAACAATTTCACGAGCACGAAGAAGATACTCAAAAGCCTGCTCCACAGAAGACGAAATGCAATTTTTTTCAGGAGAAAATTAATTTTGTTGTAAAAACTCGTACTTACTCTTTGCTAATTTTACTTGTCTTTGATGACAGTATTACTGCAGACAAAGAATTCCATTGTAATGCATTTTGTAGGCATACAAAAAACCTTTGAGTTGTGTGCAAAGAAGTTATTTCGCTTATCTATTTGAGTTTGAATGACGGCAAGTCAACGATGATTTCTCAAATATAATGAAAAAATTTGTGCATTGACAACCATTTCTATGCTTATTTCTTCAGAAAATATAACCAAGACCACAACTCTATGCAGAGAATGAAGCTTCACGATGAGCTGCAATTAGGTTCACCAGTACCAAACAAACGAGAAGTTATGTAGTATAAGTTGTTATGCAAATACTGCAGCAGTTTCAATATATAAGTATGCTTATGCTACGGCAGTTATACCAAATCAGTTTCACTACAAACGTTATGTTATAGCAGTTATACTACATCAGTTACACGACAACAGTTATGCTGCTGCAGTTATACCACATACAAAAACATGATGGACCGTCACTTAATTTGAACCTCACCTCCTGCAGCAGCAACCAACTCGTGTGTTGCCACATGGCTGAACTGCTGGCTGGCTTGAGCCACTAAGTCTTCTTCGTCTTTTTGATTTCGATTATTCGCTGCACGGATGAGCCTCCGAACAATGGTGTTGGCCGGGGCGATTTCGTTTAAGTCAGACATTGCAGAAATGCTTTCGTTTTCTTCTTTCTGTCGCCGCTCCGGCGAGGCTTGCGTCGACGCCGCAATCGCGACGCACAGCACCGCGATCGTCTGAAAAATTTGTGATGAGTCATCGAGAAAGTAACCAAAAATCCTTAAATGACAGTGACAGGCAACAAATTGCTGTGGAAAGATGCAGGAAACTAAAGAAGGGCCACGGGCTGCGTTTGATGGCGACTGCCACCGTACATTTTGTAATACAGCATGTGTGAGGAATTTTGAACCGAATTTGGAAATCAGTCAAACGTGATTGATTTAATCTGCGGGACTTTATGCGAATTTTTGCTCATGGTTTAGTGTAATAGTTTCCATTTTCTGTGGTTTTATCTGGTCATTTTTATTTATGAGACTTCAATTTGGAGCTGAACCTCCAACACCGCACCACAGTTAAGAACACTTCCAAAAATAATAATTTAATTGAACATATTGTATTGACAATTTTGTTCGAATGTATTAGGATTTACATGCATTAACTTAGAATTAGTTAAATAACAGCAAAGTACTGCTCTCCATATGGATAAAAATAAAATACTATATTAAGTTATGGCTCAACAGGATATGTTCATTGTATGAGATTCTTTAGAATGCAAAGTTAATAGAATTTTCCACGAAAACTCAAATTTTCTTTATTGGCGTTTGCTTCATCGTTTAATATTTCCATGAGGAATGAAATACTGAACTTCCTTAATTCATTAATTTCTGCGTGTTGAAGGGAGCAGTCTGTCACACAGTCGTCCATCTGATAGCAGCCCACGTTTCTTTTAGACACGGCCACACTTGCCTTCAGGACTTCACTGCAAGGCTTAATAAAAACATTCGAATTTATTTAAAATTTTGTAAAGTTGTCATACTCATTTTCTTTTATGTCTGACAGTATTAGTTACAGCCAATAATATCACAGTTGTAGCGAATAACATCATCAGTTGTAGCCACTAATGTTATCAGTTGTAGCCAACAATATCATCAAAGTGCTGCTAATAATACAATCATTTTAAAGTAACAAATTCATCAGTTGTGGCTAAAATATCATCAGTTGCAGCTAATGATGTCATGAGTTGTAGTGAATGTCAGATGTAGCTACTAATGTTAACAATATTAATCAATAATATCATCAGGGGTGGCCAATAATATCATCAGTTTAAGACAACAAATTCATCAGCTGTACCTAATGATGTCATCAGTTGTAGCCAATAACGCCAGTTGTAGTCACTAATGTCGTAATTCTGCGGCATGAACGTGAAAACTTGCTTGCCGATTAAAATTACAGTATCAGTTGTACGTCTGTCATATCTGAATGAATTAAATGCGATTAGGACAAAGTTGGAAAATATAATATTATCTAACAACATCATCTCCAATACTAAAGATAAAAAAGAATAAAAGCCAATTTTATAAGCATGTTAAACTAATCAAAAGATAGACTTCACTGAGAAGACGATGCTTGTAAATGCTTTGAAATTAAAGGTAATCGAAGATCACAACTTTACTCTGGAACAATTTTTAGCAGAATAGAAAAAACACCTGAATAAATCTTTGAATTTTGTAGGCATCAACTACACAGACACCGAATGGAGCGTCATTGTACATCTCGATGAGGTGTGTGCATCAGGCGCGAAAAAGAGCCTCACAAACGCCTTACTCAGCTGAAATGAATCTACAATTTCTCATTCAAATTAACAGTGAGTACTGTGTTATTACATCAGAGTTGAGATCATGCTAAATGAAGTTCATGCGCCCTTTCAATTGAAATATGTTCTCGCTTGTTGAAACCGTACGCACTATTTAACCACGAATTTCCAACGTAATACAATTTGAAATCTGTGTGATGGAATTTTCGAACTCGAACAGTTACATGACATTTGTAGTTTCCGACTCTTAATTTCAGTGATACGATTATATTCTGACGACTCGACAGTCTCTCTGCTTCTGAATGCATAATCATAAATATGTTTACTACATCAATAACTTCAGAAACATCCCGTAATGAAGCTAATGTTGGATTTTATCGTTGATGACAGGAAACGTTTCGAAATCCGTTGACAAAATGTAACATCGATTTGAGATAACCCTCGATATCTATGTTACCCTGCTTGGGTTAGAACTCGACTTCAACGAAGATATACGTTTCTCTACTGGTAATAAAAGCAAACCGAGTTGTTCAAATTGCATACGTCAACGTGTCAGAGTCCACATATCAGTCTACATGATTATAATTTACCAAAAATCTTGAAAAATTGATTATATCATTAGTCAAACGCTAATTGCGTGTAATTAAGCCGCTAATGTCAGCAGTCGAATGCTAACTACATGAGATCAACTCACCAGCATCTTGGTGCCAGCCCACATGATTAATTTACTGAGAGATCGGAGCTACTAAAGTTGTCTACCTCTCTCAGCTCGAGAGGATGCCACTGTGACATCGAAGTGAGGTTGCTGGACAGCTTTTATTGAGACGACCATGCTTGTCTTCAGCCTCGTGTTTCGCTCGTCACTGGAGCGTGACGGCTGTGCTTTCGGCACGTCTGTGCATGACATCGTCACAGCCCCAGAAAATTTTGAAACAACGATAAAAAGGATGTCATTCATCAGGGAAAATGTCGACAAATAAGAAAATTGTCTCGTTTTCCTATAAAAATGAAACCAACCAACTCCCAAAGCGAAAGCATTGTAGAGTTCACGGCGAATAAAGGAAAATTATTCCCATTGAATAAATTAACTTTTCATCCTTAAAAATAAAACAGAAGACCTTAAAGAAACTACTGTGTAGAGTCCTAATAGAGGAAAAGAATTACGCGCAGAATATGAAGGAGTTGATATAACAAAGATCTCAGCAAGAAATAAATTCCGATATTTCCTGGTGTTGCTCCACCTTCTTAAAGCAGCACACTTGCGTAGGTACGTTATTGAAGTTTAAGAAGCAATGACGTAATGAGAGTTTTATTCATCAGGGGGATCAATAGAAGTTTAAAATATTATGATCTTAGAAAATCATCCCTAAAATGTGTTTAAAGTAGATGTAATTGAGCATTCAGCATGCCAGAGCTGGGGAGGAGAGACGCTGTGTGGATGCCTGGCTTATGTAAGGTTTTTCTCTTTCATGGCTGAAGAGAACATACACCAATGAAGAACATGTACTTTTTATTTAAAACTATTAAGTTACTTTAAAAATTTGGGTAGAATGTTTGAATCAGAAAGTCCTTGACATGTGGAAAAAAGTATACTGAAGCGTTCTTTTGCATCACATGTTTAAATAGAATAAAAATTTTTTGCTTCTGTAGTTGAATAAATAACTGAATTTTATTCATAGTTCACCCAATGTAATACTATATGTATATTGAAAACAAGATTTACAAATTCAGGCATAAAAGAGATTTACCTATAAGAACAAGAACTCAAAACCACCACTATATAAAAAGATATGAACTATACTCGGGATCTATGGTTAGATTGACTATTCATATTATAGTATAGGGTGCTTACTTTCTGCAGCTGAATGTGTGACATCATTTTTAAAGATAATCTCTTTTTTATTCAATATCACTACCTAATATCCTAATATCCTAATAAAATGCGTCGAGAAATGTGAAAATAGGTGTGCTAAGCGTAGAATGTAGATGACAAATGTCAAGATGAGAGTTTATAAAATATTTTGTATTGTTTTATGAAGTAGTTACTTGCAGCACCTGCAGCACCTGTACCAACTGCAGCACCTGCAGCACGCACCTGTTTTCAGACACAGGCTTAGAAAACTTCAGTTTCTCTGTATGTTAGTATATCAGTTACTTAACTGGAATTTCGAAACTATAAATTATTATAATGCAAGTTCTACAGACGAATTGTATTCAATTATTATATTACCTTTTTCAAATACATCACGATGATCACATCAATCACAAATAAAAAAATTGTTGCTTGATTTCCTGATTTTTTGCTTGGCAGCGAAGCTGGAAAGCGTAACCCAAACTTTAATGCACGATTGTCATAACAAAAAATGTGATAATTTCTCTCCATGAGTTTCAAAAATTTGATTCGACAGTTGCATATTTTCTGATCGCAGCTCCATTATTCTTCCGGTAGACATCGAAGACAAAGACTAGCTTTGATCAGATTTCATGCACGGTGAAAACAAATGCTCCCAGAATTCCGTTAATGAATTTCACATATTATATGAATTTTGCGGGTGATCATAAGGAAATAACTATGCTGAATTTGAATCATATTGGATGCAGGTATGGAAATTTCTTGATGCATGCATACAGTTCTAATTTCAGAGTCAATTAAAAAATTTTACACCGTGGAAAAAAATGGTTGTTTAAGGTAGCTATTGTTTGATAAATGATCCATGGAATAAATCTATATTCGAGTTTAATTCTAACGTTATGGAACGTTTTTGTCGTAATGCCGATGATGCGTGAAATAACGTTTGGAGCGAAATAACTGCTTTACGCCTACCAACAAGTAAAAAAGTACAAAAAGGTATAAAAATATGTCATTCAGCAAGAGGATTAGTGGCTCAACTACATGTACTGAGCATTTGACTGTTGACATTATCGGCTCACATACATGTAATTAGCATTTGACTATTGACAGTCAATTTTTTTTAATCAGTCAGTGCCTTTTATGAAATCAATTATCAAATGAAAAATCTGCAGTGTCAAGTACAGCCTATACGTTCGAAACAAGACTGTACTGACGATAGAATTACCTACTGAACTAATATTAAGTGCTGTTGAACATATGCGTATGTTGATTGATGAAAGAGTTATATTACGTGTTAAATAATATCCCATGTCATTAAAGAAGACTGAAAAATAAACCATTTCACTAATTATTATAGTTGGGTTAATAAAACTAGCCCACTTGCTAATCAGTCCGCATCATCCATTAATTATTTGTTCCTGTGGATACCAACACTCATAATGGATATCATTATTTGATATTTAATATACTTAATAATGTTCTTAAAATTTTAGGAAGAGATTTATTTATATAAAGGTTTCACGCTACTTTTAGATTATTTTGTTAGTCAGGAAAAGCTGCAATCTAAAGAATGGTTGTACAAATATTTTAAATTATATATTACTTGCTTGTTTTGGTACTAGTTAATGCCGTTACTAGGTAGTACTGGTACTGGTTAGTGCTAGCACTGGTTAGTGCTGGCCCTAGTTAGTGTTGGCACTAGTTAGTGCTGGTATTAGCTAGTGCTTCAGTACCTTTTCTTCTACAAACCTTCTTCAAACGTTAACTTGTGTGTGTCTGCTTGTTTGCTAAAGAATTTCAAGCGTTAATATGCATATTGAAGTAAAAAAATGTTAATAAAGACTAGTACTGTAAAGATGTTTAAAGTTGGTTGTTTCTGTATGAAATGAAAATTTCTATGAGCAATAATTTGATTTACTTTCGAAATGTTAGATATTATATTCATGCAGTAGAATGTTACTTCGTAGATACATTCGACAACAGCCCGATGTAGAATTAAATTTGCATTTCGTGCAATCATTGCAATCACTAGGATTTTTGCTTTTTAACCCTGAAATCCTATCAAAACTCGTAATAACTTTTATTTTCGTAATTTTTTTGGCTGTCAAGACCGTGGTATGACTTAAATAATTTCACTAGTTTTTAGTACTCAAGTTGGTGCGCTCTTGTTAAAACTTAAATCATTGACTTCAATGAAGGCTTCAGAGTCTTGATTATCTGTCCCATCCCTGGCACCAACTCATTTGTACCTAAACGACGATAATCTTATCCCAAAGTGCAGTAATTTCAAGGAGAGCTTTTACAAAATCGACGGGAAATTTTAGAACAATTGTTTTCGACAGACGCGCTGGCGTAACTCGTCCCCACCAACCAGAGCATCTCTGACCATGCGACTGTGTTCGGTATCATCAGGCACAATGGTCGAGCTCAGCACTTTTTCTGGCTGTCTTCACGGTGAATTAGTGGCGAATGTGCGGCTGGAGAACGCAAAATACTCACACGACCGCTGCTAATGCGCAATGCTTAAACAAAACACCCTTGATAGGCAGTACCTCGCTTGATTCAGCAACCATTCTAATTGACAATCTTTCATGAAAATATATCTTGAGATTGGCGTTACTTCTAACAAATACCATTGCTGATAGAGAACATAGTAAACTTGTTTTCTGTTTGTTAATTTGTCAAGTAAATAACAAATCAGAATAGCCGAACTTCAGGTTGATGGTAAAGACTTCAAAAGGCTCACGCCTTTACCAGCTGCGTGTCAGCTTACACACATGTTTTGTTCGTTAGATTGGAATTTTTAGACACTTCTCATATAGATTTTTATTTATTATGCGGAATTTTAAATGTGAATTTCCCTAAGGACTCATGTAGAACTTGTCGATCTGAACAGGGGTTTAGGTTTCAGTGACTAAAATGAAGAAGAGTTTGGGGGGGGAAACGACTAAAATAAATATGAGTTTAGTTAGCAACGACTAAAATGAACAGGGGTTTGGGTGGTGCCTAAACTGAACATGGTTTGTGTGACAGTGACTAAAATGAACTGTGGTTTTGGAGGTAACAAATAAAATAAACATGGGTTTGGATTTCAGCGACTAAAATAACAAGGATTTGGGTGACAGCGACTAAAATTAAGAAGTTTGGGTGGCCACAATTTAAATGAACAGTGGTTTTTGTGGAAACTACTAGAATGAACAGGGGTTAAGTGGGAACGACTAAAATGCACAGGGGTTTAGGTGGCAACGATTTAAATGAACAAGGTTTGGGTGGCAACAACTAAAATAAATAGGGTTTGGGTGGCAACGACTAAAATGCACAAGGTTTGGGTGGAAACGACTAAAATAAATAGGGTTTGGGGGGCAACGACTAAAATGAACAGGGTTTGGGTGGTAACGACTAAAATGAACAGGGTTTGGATGACAACGACTAAAATGAACAGGGTTTGAGTGGCAACGACTAAAATGAACAGGGTTTTGGTAGCAACGACTAAAATGAACAGGGTTTGGGTGCCAACGACTGAAATGAACAGGATTTGGGTGCCAACGACTGAAATGAACAGGAGTTTTGGTGGCAACGACTAAAATGAACAGGGTTTGGGTGCCAACGACTGAAATGAACAGGATTTGGGTGCCAACGACTGAAATGAACAGGAGTTTTGGGTGATAACGACTAAGAGCTTAAAAATCACGGTTTACCAGACAACGTAGACAACGTCTACTCGTCTACTCCAACATCACCATCAGACGCGAAAGTACGCTTCTGGCATACTAACATGAGTTTGGTGTATTTTTGTTCATGCGATTCGAAAGATAGTATTTTCTGCATGACTCAATGTAATTAGGTAAAAGTTGTCTATACCAAATGTGGGTAAATACTTGTAGTGCCTAAAATTATTGATATCAATCGATGAATATTTTATCAATGAATAAATTTTGTAAAATTAGTTTTCTGCGTAAACACTACCTCCACTACAATTCACTGTCTTAAATATTGTACTCATTCTTGGAAATCCATTATTCACCTAGTTATCTAATTTGCATTAGATGCAATAATCCTTAATAATGGCAAACATACTTCCTTCAGTTAGGCACTTCAGGCATGTATTTAATACAAAGAGCACTCATATATGAAAGTATATAAACAAAGGTCACTAAAAGCGAGTACATTTGTTTGGGACACCATGACTAAAATAACAAAGAAAAGTTGAAAAGTTACGAAGGACTCTTCTGAGGTCATTTTTCATTCAGCAAAACTTGTCAGAAAATCAGTTGAAGGGATTTTTTTCCTATACTCATGTTTATGTTTCCATTGAAAATAGGAAGAGTGATAGCGATTTTGTAATGATTACTACTTGGATATGAGGAGCTCAATAATTCATCTGAGCAGAATAGCTCTTCCTGAAGTCATACTGAATTACTTTGCTTGATCAGAATTTTTCGAAGGCACTACCTCGATGTTGTTGGCATCCCTCATCAGTACCTCAATTAAGGAAACGTTCTGTCCGTATGATGCCTCCTTTCAGCTTGCATTGATGCAAAACTAGTGTGTATTATTCAGTTGCACTCTTGTGTTTGTGAGAGAGTGGGAGAATTCAACGAGTTCCATTGCAGGCGTTACTAAATATTAAGAACGCAGCATTAGCATAAAGTGAGAGTTTGATACTCGATATTGCGTAGGGTTGGACTGGCCAGACATTTTTCGGCCTCTGTAAGAAACGTCAAGGCATTTGAACTCAAGCTTTTCCTTGATTCGAGAAGTTCCCAGACTCTTTAATGATTCTAGAATTTGCTACTGCTACTTAAATCCTAGAATCACCCATCATTTGCATTGACCGTAAAACTTTTTTCTCTCAGAACTACCCAGTCTTTTCTTTGATCTTAGACCCTTCCAATTTTTTAGTAGATCTCAGAATCTCGCACACTTACTTTAATCCTCGAATTTAACAGTATTGTGATTGATTTTAGAGCCTTCTAGTATTTATATCGATTCTAAAATCTCCCAGTATTGTTTTTGATCATAGAATTTAATTTTCTGCTACAATGCTACATGGGAATAGCACTTGTTTTATGTTTTTTGTTCTTCCTTGTAAAACAGAATGACAAGCTGAATTATTGAGGCCCTTTTACGAACAGTTTTTTTGATTGGATAATCATCAACGTAAGGCTGTTTTTTTACCGATGTATGGATTTTCTTTAGTAATGTGTGGGTTATCTTGAGATATACGCGTGGATTTTCTCTACTGATATGTGTGGGTTTTCTTAACAGATATGTGAGGGTTTTTCGAGAATTGACAAGTTTTACCATCTTCTTCCAACAAAAACATACTTTGCACAATATTTTTATATCTCTCACACTTTTGCCCTTAAGATTTCGTACATCAACGGCCTGCAGAAGCCACAGTTCTCTCAGCCCACGACAAGTGGTGAATAGTATGTATGGAGAGTAAAAAGCATTGTTCACGAGATACCTTTATTCATCTCGGTCGTTCGATTCCTCATTTTTTTAGATAAATTCGACAAACGCTAAAAATTACACACCTGAATTCTTTAACCAGTTGGTAGGAGAGAATTCAGGGCCAACGACCAAAATTTTTGACATGCATAATTTAAACAGCAGCAGTAACGCGGGTTCTAGAGAATTCTTCCTCAAATTTGGCGGTGCACTCTGACTGGACGACAAGTTCTTGGACAGACCTCCTTAATTAAAGGTAAATTATAAATTTTAGTTTGATTTTTCGAAATTTTGCCCTGAAATAATACCACAAATATTTTCTATTTAGTCAGTTCAACACAGATTCTTGTAAAACAATTTTCCAATGACGAATTCATTTTTACCAATATTTAACTTGAATTAATTTTTTAGACGCAACTAACGAAATCGTAAGTAATTGGAGAGTTTACACCTGAAAACTTGAATTTTTTTTGACGACGAAGTACGTGAAAGTTAATTTTAGAAATGAAGCAGATTCAAAGAACAATGCTTACACTTTGAATACGATGAATTACCAATGTAACTTGTGCTGTGACTCCAACACGCAAGAGAAGGGCATTTCGGGCTACAATATTGGTCACGGTTCGGTGGAAGAGTACAGGAGTTTTGTGCTTTAGTGCTTGCTGCTTTTGCTGCTCTTGTGACCTCCTGATTTGCCATGGGAGCTTTTGTGGCCGTGACTGCCCTTGGAGCCGGATGAGCTACTGTGACCGCTCTTGTCGCCCTTGCTGCTGCCCTTGTCGAAGAAGCCCTTGCTTCCCTTGCCGCTGTGGCTCTTGCTGCCCTGCAATCAGAAAAATGGGGAAATTCAAGAAAGTTTCTTTCGAAATAAGGCTCTCATTTGCCTGAAGCAATAATAAGAAAGAAGATTGAGACACTGACAAAAAAAGTCTTATATTATATCCATCTCTGCTCATGAGATGGATTGATAATTTCATAAGTGTGGGTTTACAAATAATGACTACCACAAATATTTGCAACTTACCCCGAATTTTCCTCCTTCGAAGCCACCGCCTTTGCCGCTCGAGAAATGAGAGTCGAAGGACGAGTGGTCGCTGTTGTGCCCAGCCTTGCCTCCTTCATCGTGGAATTTGGAAGCAAAACCTTTCTCGGACTTGGTGTGAGAGTTCTTGAAGCCCTGGAAAGAGATTATAGATCATTGAGTTTAACAATGAGCTTGCACTGGGAGAAACAAAGTCACCTGTGACAACAAGCGAAACGTGCGAATTTGAGCTAATTTCATGTCATGAAGTAGCGTAGAAATAATGCGCCTTTATACCATAAAATACCAAAAATTCACCGCTGATGTCACGGAAAAAAGAAGTCTTAAACCCGGAATACGTCTAAGCGACCAGCCTGTGTTCAGGGTTCTCATCCAATGAATAAACCCAAAGTTTATTGTGAACTTTAGAGAAAAATTTAGCAACTACATCGCTAAAATAGCAGGCAAACACATCCATATACGCCTTACTAGCCGTGACAGCTTTGATAGCTAGTCATGGTGTATATTTCAAATTTCTTGCAGAGTAAGAGTCATTTTCAATTTATTCGCCCCATTTATGTCCAGCCTGCATTAGAGATGAAATGAACATTTTACATCAAGTACAATAGGGTGACAACTTCGACTTGCTTAAGAGCTTTTGATAATCTCCTTGTGCAAGGTTTTAATACAAATATCTTCAATACATTTATTCTTTAAACTTATGATATATGGAACACAATGTAAAGTAGTTATTAGTTTGCATTATGGTCATTCTCAAACAACACGCCAAATCAATAAAAAACACAAGCAAAATGAAGCGTTGTTCATTTAAAAGCATTTCCCTCTAAAAGATTTTTTTCACCAGAAGCCTATTGCTTTTTTACCTTGTTGGAGTGGCCTTTGCCGAATGATCCCTTTGATCCTTTGTTGTGGCCTTTGCCGCCCTTCTTGCCACTTTTGAAGCTGCCGTGCTTGTTGCTCTTGTGATGGTCGCCTTTGGAGCTCTTGCCGCCTTTGTCGAAGAAGCCCTGATAGAAAGTGGGTAAGGTTAGATGTCCTTAAAACAAGTAGCGAAACTAAGAAGCCCTCACGAACAGAGTAGGGTCAAGGTAAATAGTGGTGTACGACCTGCATTACTGCCTTTTGAATTTCGATTTGAAACACAGAACCAGCATACAATATTTAAGGAAAAAATACTTCGTTCGTACAAATTTTATGAGACATAGGTGACGTTGTGATGTTGATAAGATTTATTTCAAGAAGATCTGTCAAAGCTTTCAAGTTTTTAAAATAACAGATATGACATCTGGCTTATCCTGCATGTCAAGGAAACTTATTCTTACCGATATGAATGTGGGGAACGAAATTATTGAAAGTGTTCAGTATCTTACAATGTAGGTGATCTGCCCCACGTGGTTCAGTTTCGTGACGGCTACGCAGGTTATATGCTACTCTCATGGGACGTAGATTTGCGTGACTATGGTAACTAAATATGAATTTTATCAATGTTATCTCAACATACTATTTATCATTATTTTCATCGATTTTGTTGCAAACTTTTATCACTGCTGGTACTAAGACAATGCTTAATTGGAAAGTTGATATCACAGTAGGTTATTTGATGAAACTTCAATTATTATTTTTCAATAAATTTCGTTAAATATGGAGCGTGAATTTTTGAAAAATGCTAAAGCGCTCACCTTCGAGCCACTCTTGCCAAAGCTGCCTTTTTCACCGCCTGAGAAGCCTTTGTCGCTCTTGAAGCCCTGGCCGCTCTTGTGTCCTGAGTCCGAATGGTGCCCGCTGCTGTGGCTGCTACTGTGCCCGCCACCACCACCGTGCCCGTGACCTTCAATTCATGCAATAATATAGAATCCTGCACAATACCTTACGTATTATGTAATATACGTAAGTAATTATTTACCCTGGTATAGTCTTTAGAAATGGCGCTCGGTAGCCATCTGTATATGAGGACTCTATTACCCACTGAACGAACGGCTTCTCACTTCTCTTGCCTCCGAATGAATATTGATATTACGGTGGATATCAGCTGGAGCATCTGTACCTTTATATCATTAGTGGAGGTAATGGGACTTGAGTACTAGATATCATAATATGAATTTTCTACGTAGAGCATTCATACACTTGTATATTTATTTTTATGCTGGAGATACGACTTTGGGAACATAAAAATATATATTGTCTAGGTATGTATTAAGATCAATATTTTATAAAAATATTGGCTTGCATTAAGGAGAAAGATTTTGAGTGATTCAGCAGAGGTCATTTTCCCACAGCACAGTTCACCTTTGATGCATCACTGACCACCATCAACCACACCTCCTTTTGTGAGCTTAACCATTTTCTCTGATTTAATATTAAGCCACACATTTTTCAAAAATTTACTGACATTCTTAACCTCTAACTTTTAAGTAAAAACGATGCATTCCTTCGGGCTAGATGAAAGTAAACTTTTAATTATAGCGGTATACATCAATTCTTTCGCATAGTTGTTTATAACAATGCACAGGAAGTTATTCATGCTACATTGAATTCTAATCCTTCTATGAAAATGACATGAACTTCGCATTCACAACTCTATTAATTTTTGCCGTTCTAGCCATGGGGTTACTAGGTGAATGTTAAGTAGATGAGCCAAGCATCAAATTCACGACAGGAAATTAGCTGTATTTGCGAAACTGTGTTCTTTGTGTTCAGCTGTGATCTACCAGACTTCCAAGATCTTTCTTTTGCAGCAGCTACCAGGTTTAAAGTACTCACCAAACTCCCAACACCTACTTCCATCAGCAGCCATCAGGGCTCAGCTATCCACAGAACTCCCAATACATACTTCCATGAGCAGCCATCAGGGCTCAGCTATCTACCGGACTCCCAAGGCCCACCTCCTGCTGCAGCCACCAGATCTTCGCCGGTGACAACGGTGTATTGCTGACTGGCTGCAGTGTCCAGGTCACCTCCCTCTCTGGCATCGGCTAAGCTTCGTTCATTCCGAAGTAGAACGTTTTCGTCAGAAATTTCCAACGTCCTCAATATCCTGGATGGCGTTTGGCGGGCGAGGGTCCCGGAGTAGAGACAGAGTACTACCGTCGCCAGAACCTGAGGGGAGGAGTGGACGTACACATTCCATGATAATCAGCTGGCTAAACAGAGGACCAGGTGGCTAAACAGACAGCCAAAAGGCTGAATGGGTAACCAGCTGGCTGAATGGACTAAACGCTTGCTAGACAAAGAACCAGCTAGCTAAAGAGATTACGAGGTGGCTAAACATACGACCATTTGGTTGCATAGACGATGACTCTAGTTAAATTGCCTTGTGGCGTCTGCAGTTCCTCAGGATGTAGTGATACTTGTATATTTTTCGCCCTTGTAAACGAATTTCAAAATTATGAATAACCAGTAAGCGAAATATCATTATAAAAGAAAATATGAAAGTTAATATTAATAAAACGTGAGTATAAATGAAACTTTTTCTGAATATTATTGTGACAAGCTTTTAAATATAAAACTGAGTGTGAGCAAATCAGAGGGAAGGATTGCGCGTGTTGCATATTACATCCTCGAACTAAATTGTCGTTAATTAGTTCTTGTAGAGATAGCTGACCGTATACGTAATGTGGGGTCGAGATGGATGTTATTCGACTTTATCTCTTTGTAAAGTGGTATTGAGATCAGCAAATATATGACATTCGAATGAAATACTGCACATCATCTTAATTACCGCACTTCCTCGCTATTATCGTACATCTTTGGTATTACTGCGCATACCCAGTATTACTGCGCATACTCAGTATTCCTGTAAAGTATCCATTAAGTAGCATATTTCTGGCTTCTTCATTTTTCCCAGCCGTATCAGAAACAAGTTAATGAAAACTGTATGCAGTAAAAGTCGTTAGGACTATGTTGTTAAACACTTGTCATTTAAAAAATCTTAGTTCTGTTAAATTTCCACGATTGATATGTCCTTATTTGAAGTACTCAAATCAATTTTCTGCGCTGTATATTTAATTGCACATTATTTGTGATCTCACTTTACTAGAGGAAAGATTTCTTGTTTCAGTTAACATTCCAGTGTAGTGCAAACCGTTGTCTCAACACTTCATCAACCAAAGTGTAAGTGCCTATCCATAGGGACATTCACTTTCAGATTTATTAACTCGGATCAAAGTTATTTTTTCATTAAAGACTTTGTTTGTTCCGTACTAGGAATTTGTTTGTAGCTATAAAGTAAGCAAAAATGTTACGCAAAAACTAAATTAGTTGTCGAGTAAAGTGCAAGATTGGTGCCAAACGAAGCCTAAAATGGGAAAGGTCTAAGATCCCAAACGATCCAAGTAGCATCAGAAAAGCAAGTTTTATCAACTGATTTTCTAGAAATCAATTATTTTTTACATAAAACTTCACAGTTTATAAGATAATTGATTTATGAACTAATTTCTTGTGCATTTATTCCAAAGTGAAGAAAGGAGATGACATGCCAAGTTAGTGCTTCGTCGTCTGTTCTTCTCAGATTTATCGTGCTTTCAAAATAAAATAAATTAAATAACTTTTAAAATATAACTTCAATATTCCTGTGGTACACGAGCCCATGTCGATGCTCCAATTACAAGACCGACTAAAATGGGAAATCCATCAGCAGTTGTAAATTGACGTTTTAACATGTCACACTATTTTTATGTAAATACTTGAACCTGAATAAACAGTGTTGTACTTGCGCAGCCTTGCATCGTGTCTGTGCTGAATGAGTGAGTGATGTTCATACTGTGTGACTACACTCTTGATATTTTTTAGAGGTGTAAAGCTTGGAAATTGCCAACCAAAATAATTATACCACATTATTGGCTAGACTTGTTTATTTTAGAATGAATACCAGTTGATCTGCTTTTCCATCGAAGAGTGTAATAAGTAATTTACCGCCAGTGGTACTACTCAATACAACGTCTCACCAGTGTTTAAAACCTTTGACAATCAGCCACGGATTTTAATATTGGAATATTTCATAGGACTCATAAATTTCTAAATCATATTGAATTTTTCTCACCAAATTCTACACTTGAATAATCACTTTTAAGAATAAGTATACTCACCAAGTTTAGCTTTGCTACTTTCATCATTGTGGGAATAAGTGTAATTCGTTCGGAAAAGTTCGTTCGAAAAAACAGTGTATTTACTGTGTGTCCCTAGAGGAAATGTCACTAGGTTCGACGGCAAAGCACTGTCTGATTTCTGTGGAGCAAGCCCGAGCTTTTATACGAAAGAACATCGTCTCCAAAACCGCATCGCTGTCATTCTGGCTAACCACTACAATACATGACGCTTCTTTCTTCCACAACTTATTCTGATAAAATAGATAGAAAAATGTGCATTTCAACAGACCTCCCGCTGTAGCAACCTGTGGTAAAAATTTATGATTTTTACTCGTACAATAGTAGAAATACTCTGGCTAAGTCTCGTGTAGGTCTGGTTAATTATATACAATAAAACAGAATTCGATAAACCTCGAATAGTGAAGGCTATCTAGATTTGTATACTTATTGAACAAGAAGGAAATCTAGTGAATATTACTGTTCATGGGATTTTAGAAACAAATAATAATGTGTAAAAGTTATTCTCACAACTCTTCAGGACTTTGTTGTTATTTGGAAAGTAATTTGTAGTCCAATTCAAGCGCAATGGGTGAAGTAACAATTATGATAATATCAAATACAAATACGTATGACTTTTCAAACATGCTGCTTGTTACTACGAGGAATGATGCATAATCAAAGACCAGCGGCAAAATGATATTTTTTTAGTGTTTGGTGATTTGAAAACTAGTGTCAGAACTGAGGAGGGCGAGTTGCCGTACAGCTCCTGCATGGTGGGAGAACAAGGCTGATAGTCTATTTTTGTCTGTCGCTCCAAAAGTTGAATCATTTATTGAGTGACAAAGGAAAACTTTTCATTATTCACATTTTAAGAGTTAAATAATGAAGTAGTGAGGTTCAACCAGAACACTATAATTTTTGATCGCCCAATTACAAATTTCCGCTTGAAATTACCCTGTAAATTTTGATAAAAATGAAAACCAACGTTCAGTGTACATATTCAACCTCCTCATTCGCCTTGCTTATCTATTCCTGAATGCTCATCGAAAAGTTATTTTTCAATTCACGTTTCTTTATACATAATAATCAGTAACTGGTATTACTGTCATAGTACAATCAATACGCATTAATGTCATCGTACTGTCAATTGACGTCACTGGTCAACATTTTCAACCCCAGTCAAGCGCTTGTAACTCCTGATCAAGTTAATCATGTTTTCCTGCTTTGAGACAGACGTGTTCTTTATAAATCGCTGCCTATTAGAAAACTGAATTGTCAAGCAATGGTTGGAAGATGCATTCGATAAACTTTTTGCTACCCAGTATTATGTTTTCCACAGGCGCTACGAAGTTTTTGGTGTTTGGATTCTATATTATGAGCACAAACAGCTGCATGCTATTTTTTATAATTTGTTGAGCATCAAGTTCTGTTTCGACACTTATTGAAACATTCATAGCATGAGAACACATGAATCATGTGTACATTTTGAACGTAGCTCATTTTCAATATTGAGGTCAATGGTCGACTGTGGAAAAGTGCTCAGATGAGTAAGATTCTTAGCTTCATTCCTCTGAGCCCTCTTTTCATAATCTACTATTGACCCACACACTTGAACAACCTGCTGCTCTGTGCTGGTCGTGACAGCCCGGCAGCCTTGGAACCCTCAGCTCACGCAGTCTGCGATGCTGCAGACGACTCGATCGATAGGATTGTAAATTTTGTGGCGTAGAATAGAATATGGCAAAAGAAACGAGTTGTTTGTTTCATTCTCAGACTGCTAGCCAAGTCCCATGCCGTCGAGTTTAAAAGTATTTTACCATCTTAGTACAAAAATAAATATTTTTGTTGGTATAGGAGAGCGAGCAGGAAAACCTTTATGCCAGGACTTATAACGAAACACATAAGTTTTGAAGCCTCCATCACATGTGCTGAATTCAATCAATGACCAGCTTCATTCGTGTACATATTTCTGCTTTCTTGTATAGTTCTTAAATCCCTAGCTGTAGAATTATTGTTGGTAAGTTGAATTCATGCATGCATTATTTTAGTTACTGATAGAAATTGAGTGTTTGCATAACTCGCTTTAATAAGTATGAATCATTGTCAAAAAACTTAGGTTTACTTCTGTAGCAATTATTGCTCTGTTTTACCGAATATTTTTTATATTAAGGAGGACTAATCTGTTTTTTCTAGTTTTTTCTGATTCTCATACATTGTGAACTTATATTACAAAAGAACCATAACAAATACTTCAGAAATTTAAAAATACATATACATCTGTTTTACTTTGTTGCCTACTGTTGTTCAAATTTGCGGTTTAAATACTATACCTAGCCATACACATACGTAGCAACATGTAGTCAACATGTTAAACATATAACATCATTGTGAATTTCTATGAAACTTTTTGAATCAGGAAAGTTCTTATATGAATCTAGAAATAAGAAACAGATAAAGGCTCTCTGGGTTTTAGTTGATCGCTTTGACAGGAGGCTAGCTTCCATTCTGCACTTACAACCGGGTTTCCATTAAAACGTACAATACGCTAATAAAAAATCACTTTTCTTTTGAAAGGTAGACGGTTACAAACCTAAGACTACAAGTTTTGTAGTCTCAATAAACGGGCCTAAGATATATGCGAACGTACAAAGATAAACTTTAGTCCTTTAATTATGTAATTACTTTATTTTCTCAAATTAAATTTTTTCCTTTCACCTATTATAGGCTTCTAATATCTTAGTTTGACTAAATTACGCCAGTATGCTTCATCAACTTGCATTAATGTTTCTATCCGCTACAAAACAGTGACTCAAAATACATTATTTAGATTTGGGTTAGCATTTGTCCTGGGTGATTGTAAAAAATGTGACCTCATACTGCTATAATTTCTCCTCTATTACAGCTAGAATAAGGTTGAAATAAGTTTCATTGCATAAAAAATATCGGGAGTTTTGCTTTAATTCATTTCTGACATTCGAAATCACCAGTACCAGACCTAATATGATTACCAAAATTTCTTTTCACATTCTACAAAATATCAACATTGATAAATGCTATGACTTCTCAAAACAAAGTTTTGGGTTCAGCGATATTTCATGTTGCAGCTCAAAATACTAGGTCTTTTATAATATTCGTAAGAAAGAAATCTAAAGGTGGTATAGCAGTTCTCATGCTTAATCAGGCAGGTTGGGTAGCAGCCACGGACCTCCAGGGTGACACATCAGGTGCCCTAGTAGACACATCAGGGGACCCACTGTCCAAAAATTTCATTTTATGCCGAGCTTTCTCTAGAACTTCAAGAAAATATCCAGAAGAATATTATACGCTATATAGACATATTTTGATAAGAATAGAATAGAATGAGGCTATAGGAACGAACCGTCGGGCCCATTGTTGGGTCGGATAATTACTTCGATAATTATTAGGTTGTTTTACCCAAGTCCCATGCCGTATTTCTAGCCGCGTCAACCATGTCGGCAGCGGGATTCGAACCCAGATCTTTCCGCTCGCAAGCAGATTCGCTCACCAGTCGACCAAGCTGGTGATGTTGACAATCCCAATTTTTCTTCAACACATCAATTCGAAAACATATTTTTTACAATCAATTAAAATACACGGGAAAAATGCACAACGATTACTATCCTTGGTTCAAGTTTCCTGGACAATCAGGTAGGATGCTAGCATCACAGGCACTTGCAAGTTGTTGCACGTACAATAAAACAATAAAAATAACTCTTACAAAAGAATTGATAAAATTTATTAGGTTGTTACAAAAATAATGGTCGCTCGAGGGTCTGGTAGGCTTCTGAAATCGGCCATTATTTTAGTAACAACCTAATATTAGTCCTTCACACTTCTGGTGCACCTGCCTTTGAGAATGCACAGTCACGTTCTATCGTCGTGCTGAGGTGCTGTGAAGCATCCTGCTGCTGACGAAACTTCGAAGTGAACAGAAACAAGAACAGGTTTGCATACCGTGGGAAGCAAAATAATACAACACGTTGATTAGATCGCTAGATTGCACATTTATAGACCACGTACAATTGCAAAAATTGGATTATATATAAACAATAGTATATAGAGGTAATAATATATCTAAAATCCACAAATTTTTCGTCATAAAAACATATAGGAACATGTATAATAAATACGTGAACAAAAGTATACAACACGTTTCAAGATGTACATACAGTAAAACTTCTTTGCATAGCCCTTATTATTATTTATTGCTTGGAGACGTTTATAGTAGTACACTATCAGCCTTTTACAAATTTCGGGCGTAATCTTATTCCATCCTTCAATGCAAATTTCTTTGAGTTCAGTGAAGTTATTTTGACCTCTCTCCTGAATCTTCAATTTCAATTCCCTCCACAAGTTTTCGATCGGATTCATGTCTGGGGATTGGCTTGGCCCTTCTTAAATGTTTATCTTCTTCATCCTTAACCACTCCTTGGTTTCGTTTGTAGTATGCTTTGGATCGTTGTCTTGTTGGAATTTCCATCCACGCTTCAATTTTAACAAACGAGCTGAAGGTAAGAGTTGTTCTTCCAATATTTCATGACATTTCCTACCATTTATGGTTCCTTCAATGATGGGAAGTTTACGTACCCCTGATGAGCTGAAACTTCCGCACACCATGATTGAGCCACCTCTAAACTTAACAGTGGGTATCGAGCACTTTTGTTTACACTCTTCGTTTTGTTGCCTCCAAACATGGTTTGTGCTGTTCCTCAGAAATAGATCGATTTTGGTTTCATCTGACCACAGTACTGAGTTCCAAAACACTGTTGGCTTGTTCAAATGATCGTTGGCACACTTCAGCATGGCCTTGACGTGACGTTTTTAGAGGAGGTGTCCTACGAGAGTTGCAGGAGCGAAGACCTTCACAGAGTAGTGCCCTGCCGATCGTGTGTTTGCTGGCTTTGATCCCAGATACCTTGAGATCATCCTTCAATTCTTCACGAGTAGTTTGAGGCCTCTACACTACTGTTCGGACCAATTTTGAGCAGCACGGTCGTTAATCTTCCGTGGACGGCCAGTTCGGTGCTTGCTGAGAGTCGTATTCTGGCATTTCCACTCACGTATTATAGTTTCAGCCGAGGCTATAGGAATACACAGTTGTGCACTTATCTTCCTATATCCCAATCCTTCACTATGGTGCTCCACAATACGTTCGCAAAGATCTTGGCTGATGTCCTTATTCTTACCCATGCTTACGACTTTTCGGAACGAGAGCTGCTGTACCAATGACACGTTATTGAAGATGAATGCTGACGAAAGTTCGGTTGCCAAATAGTAGCATGTTTTAGAACATTCTGGAATTATCCTACAATAATTTTCATGTATAATATCGATAAAAAAAGTCGGTTGTTGTAAACTTTTGTTCACGTATTTATTATACATGTTCCTATGTATTTTTTCTATGAAATATTTGTCGGTTTTAAATATATTGTTAACTTTTTATACTATTGTTCATATATAGTTCAATTTTCGTCATTATACGTGGTCTATATATGTGCAATCTGGCCATTCAAACAACGTGTTGTATTATTTTTCTCCCCACGTTACATAAAATAAAGGATCTATTTACATTGGCTTCGTAACTTCTTAGAAGGTGAGCAAAGAGCGGGGACTTCTGATGGATATTTCTTTCTAGGAAAGTAAATCTTTCGAGATGATGAAACTGGAATAATTTATGAAATTTGAATTTGCCATATAATATTTTCTAATTTTTCTGTCAGTAGGAGCTTAATGGTAGAATGTTTTTTAATTGATTTTTATTTCTATTATGGAATAAATTACACCAGTAGCAAATTAACTGAAGAGAAGCATTAATCATTTACATCTACACTGTTACGTGCCGCGTATCCTGCTAGAGTTCTCGACCCTCTGAAGGCAGGTCACTGTCACAGAATTAAACCATCATTTTTTATGATAATGTATGATGCAGACTTTTTTCTGTCTTCAAATGCATTTCATTCTCGAATTTTTCAACTTTGAATATTTTGCTGCGACCAGTAGGCTTTATCCAGCATGTAAAATGTTATCTTTTACTTTCGGATAGTGACTTCGTGTCTGCACAAATCAAGCTGATTTTATGGTATATAATGCATTTTCACAGAGCTAATCAACGCTTTCAAATAGTCAAAAGAACCAATGAAATTTACCACAAAGAAAAGTTTCTATGTATATTTTAGATTATATAGGAACAAATAAGACGTACCTTGTAGGCATAACTTAACCTGCCATAACACAGTTGACTTTGGGCCACGCTAACTGATGAAATAGAGGCCGCTGTACAGTAGGCGCGTGGGAGCACAGTCAACAGATGTGAAGCTCTGTTAGCAGATGCTCTTTCAATTCAGGGTCCTCACGGGTGTTAGGCTGTCCCCAGCAGCTGCCTTCCATCTCCATTCGAGCCGCAGCCTGTTGCTCTGCGAGTACAGGTTAGCTGACCAGTAATCCATTAATGACGCTTCCCATTACTTTACCTAACATCTGAAGAGTTATCTCTCTAGTTTCCTAAACCATTTACAGTTGTGTTCTTGCACGATACAGGGTCTATCAATGTAAACTCTTCCTTTCAAATATCCCGGTAGAAAAAATGCATTGGATTCAGATCTGAAGATCGGGGTGACCATTGTACGTCAGCACTACGCAAAATTATTTGATTTGGGAAATTTTCTTTCAGAATATCCATTGATTCCCTTGCTGTATGAGCTGTAAGCAAAACGTGAGGTGGAACCCATGAACACGGAGAATATCTGGTTTCGACCAGATGAAGCAAGGGAACTAGTGGCAGTTCTGAAATAAATGTTTCTGCTCGAATAACTCATTCATTTAGGAGCAACCCTGTAGGTCTCTTATACAGAATATTGACTAAATTACACCAGTATGCCTCACAAACTTGCCTTAATGTTTGTATCTGCTACAAACTACATTATTTAAACTACAACACTGATTAATGTAGTTGTAGTTGAACTACAACTACATTATTTAAATTTGGGTAGACATATGGCTCAAACGACTGTATAAATGTGCTTCTTTTCTCATGCTGTAGTATGTTCAACATTAAAGCTAGAATAAAGTTGCAATATTTCATTGCAAAAACCAAATCGAGAATTATGTTTAATTTTATTTTTGACTTCAGAAATCACCGACACCAGACTCAATACACTTATCAATACGATTTCTATAATTCCTTCTTACATTCTTTAGAATACTGACATTTGAAAAGGAAATAACTTCTCAAACCAAATTTTTAAGTCCACCAATATATGATGCCACAGCTCGGAATACTTGATCTTTTACAAAATCAAAAGAAACGCTCTAAATTATATGCATCAAGTGACCTAGCTGGCTAATTAAATTGAATTTTTGAGACATAAGTCATTGAAAAACTCATGGGTAAAACAATATTTAAAATTTAATGTTTTCAAATTTTCCTGTGTTTTTTATGATTCAATCTAGAGTCCAAAGAAAATGTTTAACCCGTATTTTGCAATGAAAAGTATTTCAACCCTTTTTTCTTTGAAGCCCAAAAATGGCAACATCTTGAAAAGGCATACATTTTTTGCAGTCATCCAGTATGTTGTCCAGCATCCTGCTGTGAGGGAAGGCGGAAAGATCACTACCTAACATGCGACGAAGTCACTGGCTGATTATTTCATTTTTGCCAAGTTCTCTCTCAAATTATGAGAAAATACTCATAGAAATTTTGTACGATAGACTCACACAATACAATATGTTGGGACTTCCAATCTTTCTTTGACACATAGATTGAATAATATACTTTTCACCGTTTACTAAAATATAATACAAGGAAAAATGCCCAACGATTTTCTACCTCCCCGGCTCAAGCTTTCTGGAGACACGCCAGATTCTATGTAGCATAACGGAAACTTGCAAGTTTTACACTTACAATGTTGAAATAATGAATAACAATAACTGTCAGAGGATAAATGATAAAATTCATCGGCACCTCACACTCCTGGCGTGTTTTCCTATGAGAACGCATAGTCACGCTCCCGCCTCGTATTTTTGTGCTGTAAAGCTTTCTGCTACTGACAAACATACGAAATGGAGGAAAACAACAAGTTGGAAAACTAAGGGAAGGGGAGCTTCTGATGAATATTTATTTCTATGAAAGTAAATGTTGCGCAATGATGAAAAATAAATAATTTCTGAAATTTCAATTTTTCACTGTAAGATTTTATACTTTTTCTCTCAATCAGTGTTGAATAATACAATGGGTTTTTAATTTTTTTGAATAACATGAAATGAACTTCTTATCTGCGAATTTATAAGAGAGGAACAACATTTATTTAAATTTGCACCTCCACGTTCGCATATGTTATTGGAGTCTTTGACCCTCTAAAAGCAAGTCACTGTTACAGAAATAAGTCAATATTTTTTGTATCGGAAGTTAGAGACTCTTTCTTTCTTCAAAAGCATTTGATCCTCGAATTTTTAAATTTCAAATATTCTACCGAAACTGCTGGCATTATCCAACATGTAAAACGTTATTTTTTTTCAGATAATGATTTTATCGCAGTGTGAACTCAGATGTTTCACAGTATACGCGTTTTCACATCTTTAATAAGTACTCTCAAGTAGATCGAGAAATCAAGAATCCTGTATACCGAAGAATACCAGTGAGGAGTCTACTTCTTAAGACTATTTGTAAATTTTCAAAACTTATTCATAGTTTTGGAAACATAGAGCCGATGACTTTACCATTGCATCCTGAAGAAAACTGACGCTCTAAACGACAGGAGCGACCATAGCATTATTAAGGTCGGGGCAGTTCATCAGGCGCGGATGAGCTGTAATCAAAATGCAAGGTAAAATAAAGACAATAACGCCATACTGAGACCTATTGTACTAGGAAGATGCGGGCGGGAAGGAAAAGAACAATGAATATGAAGGTCATTTCACTGCATACCCTATACTGAAAGAATTATAGGGAAGAGGGAAAGTATCATATATAGGGATATGAGTAGATAAGCGAAAACAAACTCGACAGTATGAATAAAAAATCAAAAGGGTAGTAGTTCAATAGCCGAATTTCTACATAGAAGTAGAGCAAATAATGTGGTAGGCAAGTCCGATAAAAAATTAAAAAAACTATTAATGCAGACAAAATGAGTGTTTTTAAATGTTATACCCTAACATTTATTAATAAATCCACAGATCTAGAAGTAAAAAATTAATTATAACTAGAAATTCACAGCTTCAGCATTAAAAATCAAGTACTTTATTTCTTTATATATTAATAAAATACTCTATTACTAGAATATTATCGTAATTAAGCTTTAAAATAAATCGGGCAAGGGGGATTGTAAAATTTATATCAAAAGAGAAAAGTTTCATTTATTGTTTAGGAAAATGCCTGGTATTCCAGTGAAATATCGTAGTAGAAATAGCTTATAAATAATATTTCAATCGTATTGAACTATCCAGAAAATGACAATTTTGGCAATTTTTGTGCTCGTTGTCACACGCTGCAATTACTTGTGGCATACACCAGAGTGTGGCATGGGCCTGAATGTGGCGTGGGCCTGAATGTGGCGTGGGCCTGAATGTGGCGTGGGCAGAATGTGGCGTGGGCCTGAATGTGACGTGGGCCAGAATGTGGCGTGGGCCAGACTGTGGCGTGGGCCAGACTGTGGCGTGGGCCAGAATGTGGCGTGGGCCTGAATGTGGCGTGGGCCAGAATGTGGCGAGGGCCAGAATGTGGCGTGCGCTTTAATGTGGCATGTGATGCATTGGTTCCTGGTTCGAGTGTCCATGCAACGCTCGAATTTCACCTGCTTGTGACGCAGGAGTCCAAGAAGACTGACTGGAGGTCTGACTAACTAGTAATATTTACTAACACATCCAGCTCATCCCTACGTGCCACGCTACTACAAGCCTCTACTTCAAGTCACAAAACAAAGACAGGATAAGTCACTGGGAGCATCATCACTGCATTTAAGATATTTGTATTGAAAAAGGAAAACCAATTTAGCACACACTTGATTCGGAATATAGTTTTTTGCTATCGATCTTTTCTATCATCGGTTACCCTTCTTGTGGTAATGAGGTGGACTCCTAGGGTTGCCCCGTTTGGTAGCTGATAAAAATCATTTCTTCTCTTCATTTACATAGGTGAAGCCTCATTGGAAAACAAATTTTTGTTTTCGAGGAATCGATTGAAATTTATTAATTTACCAAATGAATAAAGCTTCCATGAACGTTTCTTAGGGCCAGGCAACTTCGTTAAAGGAATGATGCTGGCATAAGTCAACACTTGGCAGTATTTGATGCACACGATCGCAATGTATTGATAACTCGCAGCAGATTCTTAACTTCCAACATTTCTTAATGACTAGGATGTGAGAGATGAGTCAGAACAGCTCTGTTATCATACTTGACTAGTGAATACTGGCCTAGATCTAGCGGTAACTGTACGTTTTCACAGTACTTTTTGTTGTGCAAGGGTGTAAGCGTAAAACATTTTTTTAATAATTTACAAGCCAGCCCTTGGGAGTAGGAGAGCTCAGAAACTTCACTTTCTGTACAAGTTTTCCCTTGCACTGCGATAATTTTTGAAACACCATGAACTCTTTATGATTTTTCTATGTATTTAGTATTCATTTCAGTAACTATGAAATCAATTAATTGTAAGATGCATCCAGTGTTTTAAGGAAGCTTGATACGTGCTTACAAAATCAGGTTAAAGTATTATCTCCCAGACATTCAATTTCATGGTGGTTCGGTGAATATTTCATTGACGAGCTCTACAGTAATTCCTAAGAAAACAAAAAAATGAAATTTTTCCCTGTGTAAATAGGTAAACTCGAAAGCAGAAAAAGGTCAAAGACAATTTGAATTAACTGATTGACTTTATTGGCTGGTTTTGGTCGGTACAATTTTTTAAGGATTTTTTTCAAGGTTTACCAAGCATCGGCTAGGGAATAACAACATAGAGAGCAACAAAAATCCAATGTGCATTGAAAGGAAAGCAAACATATAGGTTCTCAATGGTGACTTTTGTGGCTGCTTTTGTGCCTGCCCTTCTTGCTGTGAGAACTCTTGTGTCCGTGATGACATTTGTGCCCATGTGCGCTCTTGTGTCCCTTCTTGTGCCCCTTGTGGTGCCCCTTCTTCAAGAAGCCCTTCTTGCCGTGACGGTTGTGCTTCTTGTGATCCTGGTAAGAACCACATGTGTTTAGAATTTCACGAGTTATTCAACTTTCTATTATCTGATTATGGTTGTATACTCATACGACACTATACTGGTGGTTGTATTTGTTTCCTTATAATTCTTGCCGAAGTAATATGAAATGAAATAACATAACAATATGATCAGCATTTTCAATAAACCACATGCCTATTTAAATTATTTATTACTATTGAATAGGGAAATGAGGGCAGCAACAATAAACATCAACCAATCTTGGAACTTGTGTTCATAAAATCTCCAAAAGTGTTCATACTTATTTTACATTGATATTCTTTTACTCGATTTAGTTCATGTAAGTTTAACTACACCACAGAGTGAAGCTTTCTATAAGCGTACCATACCTAACAAATGCAATTCGTCCAACACCTATGCTTGTGAAATAATTTTCCAATAATGAATTCATTTTCTACAATACTTATTTTGAATAAATTAATTTGAATCAATAAAACGAAATCAAAAGTAATTGGAAAGTTTACACCCAAGAACTCGAATTCTGTGATAAATTACCAATGTAACTTGTGCTGTGACTCAAACACGAAAGAGAAGGCCATTTTGCGCTACAATATTGGTCACGGTTCGGTGGAAGAGTACAGGAGTTTTGTGCTTTAGTGCTTGCTGCTTTTGCTGCTCTCGTGACCTCCTGATTTGCCATGGGAGCTTTTGTGGCCGT
>VCRD01000276.1:100119-185929 GCA_006783055.1 Trinorchestia longiramus
AGCGCTCAGTAGCCATCTGTATATGAGGACTCTATTACCCACTGAGAGAACGGCTTTTCGCTTCTCTTGCCTCCGAATGGGTAGAATAGAATAAGGCAATAGGAACGAGCCGTTTGGCCCATTCTTGGTTCAATACCGAAGTCCCATGCCGATACCGAAGTCCCATGCCGTACTGATATTACGATGTATATCAGCTGGAGCATCTGTACGTTTATATCATTAGTGGAAGAAATGACATTTGGGTACTAGATATGATATGAATTTTCTACATAAATCGTAAATGCACTCCCTCATTTATTTTTACGCTAGGAGCACGACTCTGGGAATAAAAAATAAATATATTTATTTATATTTTAGAAAAATATTGGCTTGCATTAAGGAAAATTATTTCGAATTATTCAGCAGAGGTCATTTTCCCTCTATCAGCACAGTTCACTTTTGATTCACCACTGACCTGCATCAACCACACTTCCTTTTGTGAGTTTGCCTTTTTTCTATGATTTAATATTAAGCAACACATTTTGCAAAAATTTACTGACATTCGTAACATCCAACTCGTAAGTAAAAACGATGCAATCTTTCGGGCTTGATGGAAGTAGATTTTTAATTATAGCGGTATATACATATTCTTTCGTATAAATATTTATAAAAATTCATATTAAGTTATTCATGCTAATTAAACTCTAATCCTTCTTTGAAAATGACATCAACTTCAAGTTCACAACACTGCCAAGTTTAGCCGTTGGAGCCAAAGATGTGTCACTGTGAATCTTGTAATATACAAATATTTTAAAAAGTTAGGTAGTTAGTTCTGTTGCAGCTTTCCAGAATAAACCAATCATGGGGTCACCAGATGAATTTTACGTAGAGAAGCCAAGCATCAAATTTAGGACAGCAAATTTGCTGTATTTGTGAGCTGTGTTCTTTGTGTTCAGCTGTGATCCACCTGATTTCCAAGATCCTTCTCCTACAGCAGTCATCAGGGCTCAGGTATCCACCAGACACCCAAGACTTACTTCCAGCAACAGCCATCAGGGATTAGCTATCGACCAGACTTCCAAGACCTACTTCCATCAGCAGCCATAAGGGCTCAATATCTACCAGAGGCCCAAAACCTATTTCCATCAGCAGCCATCAGAGCTTAGCTATTCGCCGGATTCCCAAGGCCCACCTCCTGCTGCAGCCACCAGATCTTCGCCGGTGACAACGGTGTATTGCTGACTGGCTGCAGTGTCCAGGTCACCTCCCTCTCTGGCCTCGGCTAAGCTTCGTTCATTCCGAAGTAGAACATTTTCGTCAGAAGTTTCTAACGTCTTCAATATCCTGGAGGGTGTTTGGCGGGCGAGGGTCCCGGAGTAGAGGCAGAGTACTACCGTCGCCAGAACCTGAGAGGAAGAGTTAACGTACACGTTCCATGACAATCATCTGGCTGAACAGAAGGCCAGATAGCTGAATGGGTAACCAGCTGGCTAAATGAACTAAAATAATATTTGCTAAACAGAGGACCAGCTGGCTAAAGAGATTGCTAGGTGGCTAAACATAGGAACACCTGGTTGCATAGACGATGACTGTAGTTAAATTGCCTAGTGGTGTTAGCAGTTCATCAGGATGTATGTATTGATAGTTGTATATTTTTCGGTCTAGTACATGGTCTTCAAAATTATGTATAACCAGAGAGCGAAATATCAAAATAATAAATAAAATGAACGTTAAAATTATTAAAGCGTGAATGGAAATGAAAGTATTTCTGACTATTTTAACAACACGTTTATAAATGGAGAACTGAGAGCAAGCAAATCAGAGGAAATGATTGCGTGCATCGCAAATAACATCCCCGTACTAAAATGTTTGTTTTTAGTTCCTATTGAGATAGCTGACCGTATATGTCATGTTGTGTCCATATGGATGTTATTCGACTTTATTTCTTTGTAAAGTGGGATTGAGATCAGCAAATATATGACATTTGAATGAAATACTGCACATCATCTTATTTACCGCACTTCCTCGATATTATCGTACGTCTTTGATATTACTGCGCATATTCAGTATTACGGGGCAGGATTCATTTAGTATCATATTACTGGCTTTGTTATTTTTCCTAACCTTATCAAAAAGAAGTTAATGAATACTGTATGTTCTAAAAGTCGTTAGAACTATGTTGTTAAATACTTTTTATTCAAAAAAATTAGTTTTTGTTAATTTTTAGTGATTGATATGTCCTTATTTGAGGTACTCAAATCAATTTTCTGTACCGTAGATTTTTGTACACATTATTTGTGATCTCACTTTACTAGAGGAAAGATTTCTTACTTCAGTTAACATTCCAGTGTAGTGCAAACCGTTGACTCATCACTTCATCAACCAAATTGTAAGTGCCTCTCCATGCGGACATTCGCTTTCAGAATTCATAACTGGGATCAAAGTTATATTTTCATTTAAAGACTTCCTTTGTTCTGTGCTAGTAATTTATTTGTAGCTGTAGTGTCAGCAAAGATGTTCCGCAAAAACTAAAATCAGTTTTTGCGTAAAATGCAAGATTGGTGCCAAACGAAGCCTAAAATGCTAAAGGTCTAAGATCCCAAACGATCCAAGTAGCATCAGAAAAGGTAGTTTTATCAACTGTTTTTGTAGAAGCCAATTATTTTTTATATAAAGCTTCACATTTTATAAGATAACTCGTTTTCCGAACCAATTTACTGCGCATTTTTTCCAAAGTGAAGAATGGAGGTGACATGCCAAGTTAGTGTTTCGTTGTCTGTTCTCAGATTTATCATGCTTTGAAAATAAAATCAATTGCGTAACTCTTGAAATATTACTCCAATATTCCTGTGGTACACGAGCCCATGTCGATGCTCCAATTACAGGACCGACAAGGATGGGAAATCCATTAGCAGTTGTAAATTGACTTTTTAAGATGTCAAACTAATTTCATGTAAATACATGAAACTGAATAAACAGTGTTGTACTTGCACAGCCTTGCATCGTGTCTGTGCTGAATGAGTGAGTGATGTTCATACTGTGAGACTTCGCTCGTGATCTTTTTCAGAGGTGTAAAGCTTGGAAAATACCAATCGAAATGATTATTAAACATTGTTGGCTAGAATTATCTGCTCTATAATTCATACCAATTGATCTGCTTTTCCATCGAAGATTGTAATAAGTAACCTACCGCTAGATATGCTACTCAATACAACGTCTGGCCATTGTTTAAAACTCTCAACAATCATTCATGGATTTCAATATTGGAATGTTTCGCAGGTTTCACAAAGTTTTAAGTTATCTTGACTTTTTCATACCAAGTTCTGCACAAGAATAATCAGTTTTAAGAATAAGTATACCCACCAAGTTTACTTTTGCTGTTTTCATCATTGTGAGAATAAGTGTGATTCGTTCGGAAAAGTTCGTTCGAAAAACAGTGTATTTACTGTGTGTCCCTAGAGGAAATGTCACTAGGTTCGACGGCAAAGCACTGTCTGATTTCTGTGGAGCAAGCCCGAGCTTTTATACGAAAGAACATGGTCTCCAAAACAGCATCGTTGTCATTCTGGCTAACCACTACAATACATGTCGCTTCTTTCTTTCACATCTAATTCTGATGAAATGGACCGAAAAATGTGCATTTCTAGAAACCTCACGCTGTAGCAACCAGTGGTAAAAATTGATGATATTTACTTGTACAATAGTAGAAATACTCTGGCTAAGTTTCGTGTACCTTTGGGTAGTTATATACAATAATACAGTATTCAATAAACCTCGAATATTGAAGGCTTTCTAGATTTGTACACTTATTGAACAAAAAGAAAAGCTAGTGAATATTACTGCTCATGTATTTGTAGACACAAATATTAATGTGTAAAAGTTTTTCCCACAACTTTTCAGGACTTCGTTGTTATTTGGAACATAATTTGTAGTCCAATTCAAGCGCAATGGGTAAAGTAACAATGATGATAATATAAAATACAAATACGTATGACTTTTCAAACTTGCTGCTTGTTACAATGAGGAATGATGCATAATCAAAGCCCAGCAGCAAAATGAAATTTTTTCTAGTGTTTGGTTATATGAAAACTAGTGTCAGTACTGAGGAGGGTGAGTTGCCGTACAGCTCCTGCATGGTGGAAGAACAAGGCTGATAGTCTATTTTTGTCTGTCGCTCCACAAGTTGAATCATTTATTAAGTGACAAAGGAAAACTCTTCGTTATGCACATTTTAAGAGAAATTGAAGTAGTCAGGTTCAACCTGAACACTGTATGATTTTCGATCGCCCAATTACCAATTTCCGCTTGAAATTACTGTGTAAATTTTTATAAAATTAACAACGTTCAATGTACATATTCAACTTCCTCATTCGCTTTGCTAATCTATTACTGAATAAAATGAAGGATCTATTTGCATTGGTCTCGTAACTTTTAAAATGGTGAGCAAAGAGCGGGGGCTTCTGATGAATATTTCTTTCTATGAAAGTAAATCTTCCGTTATGATGAAACTAGAATAATTTTAAAAATTTGAATTTGCAATGTAATGTTTCCTAATTTTTCTGTCAGTAGGAGCTGAATGGTAGAATAATTTTTAATTTGCTTTTATTTCTATTATGGAAGAAATTGCTCCAGTAGTGAATTAACTGAAGAGAAGCATTAGCTACTTACATCTGCACTGTTACGTGCAGCGTATCCTGCTAGAGTTCTCGACCCTCTGAAGGCAAGTCACTGTCACTGAATTAAGCTATTTTTTACTATATTGTATGACACACACTTTTTTCTGTCTTCAAATGCATTTAATTCTCGAGTTTTTCAATTCAAATACTATGCTGCGACCGGTTGGTATTATCCAGCATGTAAAATGTTATCTTTTACTTTCGGATGGTGACTTCGTGTCAGCGCAAATCAAGCTGATTTTATTGTATATAATACATTTTCATATAGGTAATCAACGCTTTCAAATAGTCAAAAGAACCAATGAAATTTACCACAAATAATCGTTTCTATGTATATTTTAGATTATATAGGAACAAATAAGGCGTACCTTGTAGGCATAACTTAACCTGCCATATCACAGTTGACTTTGGGCCGCGCTAACTGATGAAATACAGGCCGCTGAACAGTAGGCATGTGGGAGCACAGTCAACAGATGTGAAGCCCTGCTAGCAGATGCTCTTTCAGTTCAGGGTTCTCACGGGTGTTAGGCTGTCCCCAGCAGCTGCCTTCCATCTTCATTCATGGTAGTCGAGCCGCAGCCTGTTGCTCTGCGAGTACAGGTTAGCTGACCAGTAATCCATTAATGACGCTTCCCATTACTTTACCTAACATATTAAGAGTTATTCTGCTAGTTTCCTAAACAATTTACATTTGTGTTCCTGTAGGATACAGGGTTTATCAATATAAACTTGTCTTTTCAAATATCCCATTATAAAAAAATGCATTGGATTCAGATCTGAAGATCAGGGTGACCATGGTACGTCAGCACAACGCAAAATTATTAGATTTGGGAAATTTTATTTCAGAAAATTCATTGATTCCCTTGCTGTATGAGCTGTAAGCAAAACGGGAGGTGGAACCCATGTACACTGAGAATATTTGGTTCCGACCAGATGAAGCAAGAGAACTAGTGGCAGTTCTGAAATAAATGTTTCTGCTCGAATAACTCATTCCTTTAGGCGCAACCCTGTAGGTTTCTTATACAGAATGTTGACTAAATTACACTAGTATGCCTCACAAACTTGCCTTAATGTTTCTATCTGCTACCGAAAAGTGATTCAAACTACATTATTTAGATTTGGGTAGACATATGGCTCAAACGACCGTATAAATGTGCTTCTTCTCTCATGCTGCAGTATGTTCAACATTAAAGCTAGAATAAAGTTGAAATATTTCATTGCAAAAAACCAAATCGAGAATTATGTTGAATTTTGTTTTTGACTTCAGAAATCACCGACACCAGACTATATACACTTATCAATACTATTTCTATAATTCCTTCTTACATTCTTTAGAATACTGACTTATGAAAAGTAAATAACTTCTCAAACCAAATTTTTAAGTCCACCGATATTTGTTGCCACAGCTCGGAATACTTGATCTTTTACAAAATCAAAAGAAACGCTCTAAATTATATGCATCAAGTGACCTAGCTGGCTAATTAAATTGAATTCTTGAGACATAAGTCATTGAAAAACTCATGGTTGAAACAATATTTAAAATTTAATGTTTTCAAATTTTGCTGTGTTTTTTATAATTCAATCTAGAGTCCAAATAAGATGTTCAACCCGTATTTTGCGATGAAAAGTATTTCAACCATCTTTTCTTTGAAGTTTAAAAATTGCAATATCGTGAAAAAGGATACATTTTTAGCAGTCATCCGGTACGTTGTCCAGCATCCTGCTGTGTGGGAGGCGGAAAGATCACTACCTAACATGCGATGAAGTCACTGGCTGATTATTTCATTTTTCCAAGTTTTCTCTCAAATTATGAGAAAATACTCATGGAAATCTTGTACGATAGACACACAATACAATATGTTGGACTTCCAATCTTTCTTTGACACATAGATTAGAAAATATACTTTTCACCGTTTACTAAAATATAATACAATGAAAAATGCCCAACGATTTTTTTTCCCCGGCTCAAGCTTTCTGGAGACACGCCAGATTCTATGTAGCATGACGGAAACTTGCAAGTTTTGCACTTACAATGTTGAAATAATGAATAACAATAACTGTCTGAGGATAGATGATAAAATTCCTTGGCACCTCACACTCCTGGCGCGTCTTCCGATGAGAACGCATAGTCACACTCCCGTCTCGTATTTTCACGCTATGAAGCTTTCTGCTATTGACAAACATACTAAATGAAAGAAAACAATAGGTTGGTAAACTAAGAGAAGGGGAGCTTCTGATGAATATTTATTTCTATGAAAGTAAATGTTGCGCAATGATGAAAAATGAATAATTTCTAAAATTTCAATTTTTCAATGTAAGATTTTATACTTTTTCTCTCAATCAGTGTTGAATGATACAATGCATTTTTAATTTATTTGAATACCATGAAATGAACTTCTTATCTGCGAATTTATAAGAGAGGTACAACATTTATTTAAATTTGCACCTCCACGTTCGCATATGTTATTGGAGTCTTTGACCCTCTAAAAGCAAGTCACTGTTACATAAATAATTCATCATTTTTTATATTGGAAGTTAGAAACTTTTTCCGTTTTCATATGCATTTAATTCTCAAATTTTTAAATTTCAAATATCCTACCGAAACTGTTGGCTTTATCCAACATGTTCAACGTTATTTTTTTCTTTCGAATAATGATTTTATCGCCGTGTGAACTCAGACTTTTCATAGTATACCCGTTTTCACATCTTTAATAAGTACTCTCAAGTAGACCGAGAAATCAAGAATTCTGTATACCGAAGAATACCAGTGAAAAGTCTACTTCTTAGGACTATTTGTAAATTTTCAAAATTTGTTCATAGTTTTGGAAACATAGACCCGATGACTTTACCATTGCATCCTGAAGAAAACTGACGCTCTAAACAACAGGAACGCCCGTAGCATTTTTAAGGTGGGACAGTTCATCAGGTGTGGATGAGCTGGAATCAAAATGCAAGGTAAAATAAAGACAATAACGTCATACTGAGACCTATTGTACTAGGAAGATCCTAGTGGGAGGGAAAAAACAATGAATATGAAGGTCATTTCACTCCATACCCCATACTGAGAGAATTATGGACAAGAGAGAAAGTATTTTGGAAGATGAGCAGATATGTGAGAACAAACTCGAAAGTATGAATAAAAATCAAAAGGGCAGTAGTTCAATAGCCGAATTTCTACATGGAAGCAAATCAAATAATACGATAGGTCAGTTCGATAAAAAAATTTAAAAATCTATTAATGCAGACAAAATGAGTGTTTTTAAATGTTATACCATGTGGAGTCCAAAAAGACTGACTGGAGGTCTGACTAACTAGTAATATTTTTCAACACATCCAGCTCATCCCTACGTGCCACGCTACTACACGCCTCTACCTCAAGTCACAAAACAAAGACAGGATAAGTCAATGGGAGCATCATCACTGCATTTAAGATGTTTTGCATTAAAAAAGAAAACCAATTTAGCGCACACTTTATTCGGAATATAATTTTTTGCTATCAATCTTTTCTATCATCGGTTACCCTTCTGGTGGTAGTGAGGTGGACTCCTAGGGTTGCCCTGTTTGGTGGCTGATAAAAATCATTTCTTCTCTTCATTTACATAAATGAGGCCTCATTGGAGAACAAATTTTTGTTTTCAATCAATCGATTGAAATTTATTAATTTACTTAATTATTAAAGCTTCCATGAACGTTTCTTAGAGCCAGGCAATTTCGTTAGAAGGATGCTACTTGTATAAGTCAACAATTGGCAGCATTTGAAGAACATGATCGCAACGTATTCATTACTTGCGGCAGGTTCTTAACTTCCAACATTTCCTACTGACTAGGATGTGAGAGATGAGTCACAACAGCTCTGTTATCATACTTGACTAGTGAATACTGACCTAGGTCTGGTGGTAACTGTACGTTCCCACAGTACTTCTAGTTGTGTGTACAAGGTTGTACGTGTAAGATATTTTTTTAGTAATTCGCAACCCGACACTTAGGAATAAGAGAGTTCAGAAAGATCAATTTCTGTACTAGTTTTGTACTGTACTGCCATAATTTTTTAAAACAACATGAACTTCTCATTATTTTTCTTTGTATTCAATATTAATTTCCGTAATTATGATGTCAATTGGTTGTAAGATGAATCTAGTGTTCTAAGGAAACTTGATGTGTGCTTGCAAAGTCAGATAAAATTATTATCTCCCAGACATATAATTTCTTCGTGGTTGGGTCAATATTCCTGTAACGAGCTCTAAAATAATTCCTAACAAAACAAAAAATCAACTTTTTACGTTGAAGGACATAGGTAAACTGGAAAGCAGTAAGAGGTCAAAAACAATTTGAAATAACTGATTGACTTTATTGGTTCGTTTTGATCGGAACAATTTTTTAAAGATTTTTTACAAAGTTTACCAGGCATAGGCTAGGGAATAACAACATAGAGAGCAACAAAAATCGAATGTGCGTTGAAAGGAAAGCAATTACATAAATTCTCAATGTTGACTTTTGTGGCTGCTCCTGTGTCTGCCCTTCTTGCCGTGAGAACTCTTGTATCCATGTTGATCTTTGTGTCCATGTGCGCTCTTGTGTCCGCTCCTGTGCCGCTTGTGGTACCCCTTATTCAAGAAGCCCTTCTTGCCGTGACCGTCGTGCTTCTTGTGATCCTGGTAAGAACCACATGTGTTTAGAATTTCATGAGTTATTCGACGTTTTAATATGTGATTATGGTTGTTTACTTAATAGGACACTAGAATCGTGGTCCTATTGGTTTCCTTATAATTGTTGCTTAAGTAATATGAAATAAAATAAAATAAGAACATGATCAGCATTTTCAATAAAATACATGCCTTTTTAAAATATTTATTACTATGCAGTAAGGAAATGAAAGCAAAAACAATAATTATCATCCAATTTCGGATAATAAAGGTAAAATATCCAAAAGTATTCATACTTATTTTACATTCGTAATCTTTTACTCGATCTAGTTCATGTAAGTTTAACTACACAGAGTCAAGTTTTCTCTCAGCGTACCATACCTAACAAATGCAATTCGTTCAACACCGATGCTTGTGAAATAATTGTCGAATAACAAATTCATTTTATACAATAATTATCTTCAATAAATTACTTTGAAGCAATAAAACGAAATAAAAAGTAATTGGAAAGTTTACACACGAGAACTCGTAGTCTGTAATGAATTACCAATGTAACTTGTGCTGTGACTCCAACACGAAAGAGAAGGCCATTTTGGGCTACCATATTGGTCACAGTTCGGTGGAAGAGTACAGGAGTTTTGTGCTTTAGTGCTTGCTGCTTTTGCTGCTCTCGTGACCTCCTGATTTGCCATGGGAGCTTTTGTGGCCGTGACTGCCCTTGGAGCCGAATGAGCTGCTGTGGCCGCTCTTGTCGCCCTCGCAACTGCCCTTGTCGAAGAAGCCCTTGCTTCCCTTGCCGCTGTGGCTCTTGCTGCCCTGCAATCGGAAAAATAGGGAAATTCAAAGAAGTTTCTTTAGAAATAAAGCTCTCATTTGCGTGAAGCAAGAATAAGAAAGAAGATTGAAACACTGACGAAAAAAAGTCTTATACTATATTCATCTTTGCTTTTGAGTTATATTGATGATTTAATAAATGTGGGTTCGGTTTTTGTAAAGAAAGTGAGGCTAGACATAACAGAAAATTATGATTACCCCAAATTGTTGCTACTTACCCCGAAGTTTCCCCCTTCGAAGCCACCGCCTTTGCCGCTCGAGAAATGAGAGTCGAAGGACGAGTGGTCGCTGTTGTGCCCAGCCTTGCCTCCTTCATCGTGGAATTTGGAAGCAAAACCTTTCTCGGACTTGGTGTGGGAGTTCTTGAAGCCCTGGAAATAGATTATAGATCATTGAGTTTAACAATGCACTTGCACTGGGAAAAACGAAGTCACCTATGACAACAAGCGGAAAAAGTGCGACTTTGAGCTAATTTCATGTCACGAAGCAGCATAGAAATAATGCACCTTTATACCATAAAATACCAGAAATTCATCACTGATGTCTCGGAAAAAGAAGATTTAATCCCAGAATACGTCTAAGCAACCAGCTAATGTTTTGGGTTCTCATCTGATTTTTTTTCACCAGAAACTCATTGCTTCTTCACCTTGTTGGAATGACCTTTGCCGAATGAGCTCTTTCATCCTTTCTTGTGGCCTTTGCCGCCCTTTTTGCCGCTCTTGAAGCTGCCGTGCTCGTTGCTCCTGTGGTGGTCGCCTTTGGAGCTCTTGCCGCCTTTGTCAAAGAAGCCCTGATAAAAAGTAACTAAAGTTAAATGTCCTGAAAACAAGTAAAGAAATTAAGAAACCCTGAGGAAAAGAGTAGGGTCAAATCAAATAGTGGTGTATGACCTGCATTACTGCCTTCTGAATTTCAATGTGAAACAGAGACCCTACAACATTTAAGAAAAAATACTCCGTTTTTACAACAACTGTATTAAATTGGTGAGACATAGGTGATGTTTTGATGTTAACTAGATTTATTTCAAGAAGATCTTTCAAAGCTTTGAAGCTTTTAAAACAGCAGATTTGGCTACTGGCTTATCTTTCATGCCGAGGATACTTCTGCCAACCGATATGAATGTGGGGAACGAAATTATTGAAAAAGTGTTCAGTATCTTACAATGTATGTGATTTGCCCGACATGGTTCAGTTTCGTGACGGCTATGCAGGTTATATGCTACTCCCATGGGACGAATATTTCAGTGCCTATGGTAACTAAATATGAATATTATCATCTCAATATGCTAATTATCATTATTTTCATCGATTTTGTGGTAATATTCTATCACCGCTGGTACTAAGACAATGTTTAATTGGAAAGTTCGTGTCACAGTAGTTTTTTGATAAAGCTTCAGTGATTGTTTTTCAATCAATTCCAATGAGTAAAATCTTGAAAAATGCTAAAATGCTCACCTTCGAGCCACTCCTGCCAAAGCTGCCTTTTTCACCGCCTGAAAAGCCTGTGTCGCTCTTGAAGCCTTGGCCGCTCTTGTGTCCTGAGTCCGAATGGTACCCGCTGCTGTGGCTGCTACTGTGCCCGCCACCACCACCGTGCCCGTGACCTTCAATTCATGCAATAATATAGAATCCTGCACAATACTTTATGTATTATGTAATTTACGTAAGTGATTATTTACCCTGGTATAGTCCCTGGATATAGCGTTCGGTAGACATCTGTATATCAGGACTCTATTACCCACAGAAAGAACGGCTTCTCACGTCTCTTACCTCCGAATGGGTATTGATATTACGATCGATATCAGATGGAGCATCTGCACGTTTATACCATTAGTGGAGGTAATGACAGTTGGGTACTAGATATGATGTGTATTTTTTATGTATATACTTAAATGCACTCACACATTTATTTTTACGCTAGAAGCACGAATCTGGGTATAAAAAATGGAAATATTATTCGTATTTTAGAAAAATATTGGCTTGCATTAAGGAAAATGATTTCGAATGATTCATCAGCGGTCATTTTCCCTCTGTCAGCACAGTTCACTTTTGATGCACCACTGACTTGCATCAACCACACTTACTTTTGTGAGCTTGCCTTTTTTCTATGATTTAATATTAAGTAACACGTTTTTCAAAAATTTACTGACATTCGTAACCTCCAACTTTTAAGTAAAAACGATGCAATCCTTTAGGCTTGATGGAAGTAGACTTTTAATTATAGTGGTATATACAAATTTTTTCGTATAAATATTTATAACAATGCATAGTAAGTTATTCACGCTACATCAAATTCTAACCCTTCTATGAAAATGACATGAACTTCACGTTCACAACACTACCAATTTTTACCGTTGGAGCCAGAGATGTGTTGCCGTAAATCTTGTAAAAGACAAATACTTAAAAAATTTAGGAAGTTAGTTCTCTTGCTGCTTTCGAGGATAAACCAATCATAGGGTTACCAGGTGAATTTTACGTAGAGAATCTAAGCATCAAATTTAGGATAGGAAATTTGCTGTATTTGTCAACTGTGTTCTTTGTGTTCAGCTGTGATCCACCAGACTTCCAAGATTCTTTTCCTACAACAGCTATCAAGGCTCATATATATATAGCTGCCTCCAAGACCTACTTCCAGCAGCAGCCATCAGGGCTCAGGTATCCACCTGACTCCCAAGACCTACTTCAATTAACAGCCATTAGGGCTCAATGTCTACCAGATTCCCAAAACCTACTCGTATTTCCATCAGCAGCCGTCAGGGCTCAGCTATCCACCGAACTCCCAAGCCCCACCTCCTGCTGCAGCCACCAGATCTTCGCCGGTGACAACGGTGTATTGCTGACTGGCTGCAGTGTCCAGGTCACCTCCCTCTCTGGCCTCGGCTAAGCTTCGTTCATTCCGAAGTAGAACGTTTTCGTCGGAAATTTCTAACGTCTTCGATACCCTGGAGGGCGTTTGGCGGGCGAGGGTCCCGGAGTAGAGGCAGAGTACTACCGTCGCTAGAACCTGAGTGGAGGAGTGGACGTACACGTTCCATGACAATCAGCTGGCTAAACAGAAGGCCAGAAGGCTGAATGGGTAACCAGCTGGCTAAATGGACTAAATGCTTACTAAACAGGGGACCAGCTGGCTAAAGAGATTGCTAGGTGGCTAAGCATAGGACCATCTAGTTGCATAGACAATGACTGTAGTTAAATTGCCTAGTGGTGTTAGCAGTTCTTCACGATGTATTGATTGTTGCTTATTTTTCGGCCTAGTACATGGTCTTCAAAATTATGAATAACTACAGAGCGAAATACCAAAATAATAAATAAAATGAACGTTGAAAATATTAAAGCGTGAATGGAAATGAAAATATTTCTGACTATTTTAGCAACAAGCTTTTAAATGGAGAACTGCGAGCAAGTAATTCAGAGGAAAGGAATACGCGCATTGCAAATGACATCCCCGTACTAAATTGCTTATAATTAGTTCTTGTAGAGATAGCTGACCGTATATGTTATCTTGTGGGGAGATGGATGTTATTCGACATTATTTCTTTGTAAAGTGGTATTGAGATCAGCAAATATATGACATTCGAATGAAATACTGCACATCATCTTAATTACCGCACTTCCTCGATATTATCGTACATCTTTGATATTACTGCGCATACTCAGTATTTCGCCGCAGGATTCATTTAGTAGCATATTTCTGGCTCTGTTATTTTTCCCAACCAAATCAAAAAGAAGTTAATGAATACTGTATGTACTAAAAGTCGTTAGTACTATGTTGTTAAACACTTTTCATTCAAAAAAATTTAGTTTTCTGTTAATTTTTAGTGATTGATATGTCCTTATTTGAGGTACTCAAATCAATTTTCTGTGTCGTAAATTTTTGTACGTATCATTTGTGATCTCACTTTACTAGAGGAAAGATTTCTTAATTCAGTTAACATTCGAGTGTAGTGCAAACCGTTGCCTCATCACTTCTACAACCAAATAGCAAGTGCCTCTCCATAGGGACATTTGCTTTCAAAATTCATAACTGGGATCAAAGGTATATTTTCATTTAAAAACTTCCATTGTCCTGTACTAGTATTTTATTTGTAGCTGCAGCGTTAACAAAGTTAACACGTTGAGTGCGATACGACCCACCGGTGGGTCACTCAGGTTAGGTTCTGTAATTTTTTCAAAGCTTTCTAGTGACTGTGTGTACAAAGTAAAGATTTGCACCGGCTAGGTAATCGCAGGCAACGTGTTATTCTGCAAAAACTTAATTAGTTTTGTACGTAAAATACAAGATTGGTGCCAAACGAAGCCTAAAATGCTAAAGGTCTAAGATCCCAAACGATCCAAGTAGCATCAGAAAAGGTAGTTTTATCAACTGTTTTTCTAAAGCCAATTTTTTTTATATAAAGCTTCACATTTTATAAGATAACTCGTTTTCCGAACCAATTTACTGCGCATTTTTTCCAAAGTGAAGAATGGAGGTGACATGCCAAGTTAGTGTTTCGTTGTCTGTTCGCAGATTTATCATGCTTTCAAAATAAAATCTATTGCGTAACTCTTGAAATATTACTCCAATATTCCTGTGGTACATGAGCCCTTGTCGATGCTCCAATTACAGGACCGACTAGAATGGGAAATCCATTAGCAGTTGTAAATTGACTTTTTAAGATGTCAAACTAATTTCATGTAAATACATGAAACTGAATAAACAGTGTTGTACTTGCACAGCCTTGCATCATGTCTGTGCTGAATGAGTGAGTGATGTTCATATTGTGAGACTTCACTCATGATCTTTTTTAGAGGAGTAAAGCTTGGAAATTACCAATCGAAATGATTATTAAACATTGTTGGCCAAAATTATCTTCTTTATGATTCATACCAGTTGATCTGCTTTTCCATCGAAGATTGTAATAAATAACCTACCGCTAGGTACGCTACTCAATACAACGTAGGGCTAATGTTTAAAACCCTCAACAATCAGCCACGGATTTCAATATTGGAATATTTTGCTGATCTCACGAAGTTTTTAGTCATCTTAACTTTTTCACTCCAAATTCTGCACAAGAATAATCACTTTTAAGAATAAGTATACCCACCAAGTTTACTTTTGCTGTTTTCATCATTGTGAGAATAAGTGTGATTCGTTCGGAAAAGTTCGTTCGAAAAACAGTGTATTTACTGTGTGTCCCTAGAGGAAATGTCACTAGGTTCGACGGCAAAGCACTGTCTGATTTCTGTGGAGCAAGCCCGAGCTTTTATACGAAAGAACATGGTCTCCAAAACAGCATCGCTGTCATTCTGGCTAACCACTACAATACATGACGCTTCTTTCTTTCACATCTTATTCTGATTAAATGGACCGAAAAATGTGCATTTCTAGAAACCTCACGCTGTAGCAACCTGTGGTAAAAATTGATGATATTTACTCGTACAATAGTAGAAATACTCTGGCTAAGTCTTGTGTACCTCTAGGTAATTATTTACAATAATACAGTATTCTATAAACCTCGAATAGTGAAAGTTTTCTAGATTTGTATACTTATTGAACAAGAAGGAAAACTAGTGAATATTACTGCACATGTATTTGTAGACACAAATATTAATAAGTACAAGTTTTTCTCACAACTTTTCAGGACTTCGTTTTTATTTGGAACGTATTTTGTAGTCTAATTCAAGCACAATGGGTAAAGCAACAATTATGATAATATTAAATACAAATACGTATGACTTTTCAAACTTGCTGCTTGTTACAATAAGGAATGATGCATCATCAAAGCCCAGCGGCAAAATGAATTTTTTTAGTGTTTGGTTATTTGAAAACTAGTGTCAGTACTGAGGAGGGTGAGTTGCCGTACAGCTCCTGCATGGTGGGAGAACAAGGCTGATAGTCTATTTTTGTCTGTCGCTCCACAAGTTAAATCATTTATTAAGTGACAAAAGAAAACTCTTCATTATTCATATTTTAAGACTTAAATTGAAGTAGTGAGGTTCAATCTGAACACTGTATGATTTTCGATCGCCCAATTACCAATTTCCGCTTGAAATTACTGTGTAAATTTTTATAAAAATAACAACGTTCAATGTACATATTCAACTTCCTCATTCGCTTTGCTAATCTATTACTGAATCTATTCTATTCAGTACTTCTAATCTACTGAATCTCTATCTATTTGCATTGGTTAACTTTTAAAAAGGTGAGCAAAGAGCGGGGGCTTCTGATGAATATTTCTTTCTATGCAAGTAAATCTTCCGTGATGATGACACTAGAATAATTTAAAAAAAAATGAATTTGCAATTTAATGTTTCCTAATTTTTCTGTCAGTAGGAGCTGAATGGTCGAATAATTTTTAATTTATTTTTATTTCTATTATGGAAGAAATTGCTCCAGTAGTGAATTAACTGAAGAGAAGCATTAGCCACTTACATCTGCACTGTTACGTGCCGCGTATCCTGCTAGAGTTCTCGACCCTCTAAAGGCAGGTCACTGTCACTGAATTAAGCTATTTTTTAGTATATTGTATGATACACACTTTTTTCTGTCTTCAAATGCATTTAATTCTCGAGTTTTTCAATTTCAAATACTATGCTGCGACCGGTTGGTATTATCCAGCATGTAAAATGTTATCTTTTACTTTCGGATGGTGACCGTGTCAGCGCAAATCAAGCTGATTTTATTGTATATAATACATTTTCATACAGATAATCAACGCTTTCAAATGGTCAAAAGAACCAATGAAATTTACCGCAAAGAATCGTTTCTATGTATATTTTAGATTATATAGCAACAAATAAGACGTATCTTGTAGGCATAACTTAACCTGCCATATCACAGTTGACTTTGGGCCGCGCTAACTGATGAAATAGAGGCTGCTGTTCAGCAGGCGTGTGGGAGCACAGTCAACAGATGTGAAGCCCTGCTAGCAGATGCTCTTTCAGTTCAGGGTCCTCACGGGTGTTAGGCTGTCCCCAGCAGCTGCCTTCCATCTTCATTCATGGTAGTCGAGCCGCAGCCTGTTGCTCTGCGAGTACAGGTTAGCTGATCAGTAATCCATTAATGACGCTTCCCATTACTTTACCTAACATCTGAAGAGTTATCTCTCTAGTTTCCTAAACCATTTACATTTGTGTTCCACCATCACCCTTGCTCTTAGAATGTTAATCTTAAGAATTTGAAAAACCAATGTACTAATGTCTATGTACTGTGTACTTGATTGAAAATAAAGAGTGTTTGTTTTCGTTTTTTGTAAGATACAGGGTTTATCAATATAAACTTTTCGTTTCAAATATCCCGGTAGAAAAAATGCATTGGATTCAGATCTGACGATTGGAGTGACCATGGTACGTCAGCACTACGCAAAATTATTTGATGCGGGAAATTTGTTTTTCAGAATATCCATTGATTCCGTTGCTGTATGAGCTGTAAGCAAAACGTGAGGTGGAACCCATGAATACAGAGAATATCTGGTTCCGACCAGATGAAGCAAGAGAACTAGTGGCAGTTCTGAAATAAATTTTTTCGTATCAAATAACAAATTTGAGGTCTCCCATACAAAATAATAACTAAATTACACTAGTATGCCTCACAAACTTGCCTTAATGTTTCTATCTTCTATAAAACAGTGATTCAAACTACATTATTTAGGTCTGGGTAGACAGATGGATCAAAACACCGTAAAAATGTGTTTTTTCTCTCATGCTGTAGTATATTCAACATTAAAGCAAGAAAAAAGTTGAAATATTTCATTGCAAAAAACAAAATCGAAAACTATGTTTAATTTTGTTTTTGACTTTAGATATAACCGATACCGGACTCAATACACTTATCAATACGATTTCTATAATTCATTCTTACATTCTTTAGAATACTGACATTTGAAAATGAAATAACTTCTCAAACCAAATTTTAGCGTTCACCGATATTTGATGCCACAGCTCGGAATACTTGATTTTTCACACAACTCAAAAAAATGCTCCAAAATTTATTCATCAGGTGACCTAGCTGGCTAATTAAATTGATTTTGTGAGACACAAGTCATTGAAAAACTCATGGTTGAAACAATATTTGAAATTTAACGTTTTCAAATTTTCCTGTGTTCATTATGATTCAATCTAGAGTCCAAATAAAATGTTAAACCCGTATTTTACAATGAAAAGTATTTCAACCATCTTTTCTTTGAAGTTTAAAAATTGCAACATTGTGAAAAGAGATACATTTTTTTGCAGTTATCCGGTACGTTAGAAGCATCCTGCTGTGCGGGACAGCGGAAACATCACTACCTAACATGCGATGAAGTCACTGGCTGATTATTTCATTTTTCCAAGTTCTCTCTCGAATTATGAGAAAATACTCATGGAAATTTTGTACGATAGACTCCCACAATACAATATGTTGGGAATTCCAATCTTTTTTTGACACATACATTGGAAAATATACTTTTCACCGTTTACTAAAATACAAAGAAAAATGCCCAACGATTTTCTTTCCCTGGGTCGAGCTTCCTGGACACCCAACAGATTCTATGCATAATAGCATGACGGAGACTTGCAAATTTTTCACTTACAATGTTGAAATAACGAATAAAAATAACTGTCAGAGGATAGATGATAAAATTTATTAGCACCTCACACTCCTGGCGTGTTTTCCTATGAGAACGCATAGTCACGCTCCCGCCTCGTTTTTCATTGCTGTGAAGCTTTCTCGTACTGACAAATATACGAAATGAAGGAAAACAATAGGTTGGCAAACTGAGATCGAGGAGGGGAGCTTCTTATGAATACTTAGTTCTATGGAAGTAAACGTTGCGCAATGATGAAAAACGAATAATTTCTGAAATTCTAATTTTTCAATGTAAGATTTTATACTTTTTCTGTCAATGAGTTTTGAATGATAGAATGGGTTTTTGATTTTTTTGCCTACCATGAAATGAACTTCTTACTTGCGAATTTATAGAAAAGGAACAACATTTCTTTAAATGTGCACCTCCACGTGCCTCATATGTTATTGGAGTTCTTGACCTTCTAAAAGCAAGTCACTGTCACAGAAATAATTCATTCTTTTTTTATATTGGAAGTTAGAAACTTTTTCCCTCTTCATATGCATTTAATTCTCGAATTTTTAAATTTCAAATATTCTACCAAAACTGTTGGCTATATCCAACATGTTCAACGTCAATTTTTTCTTCTGGATAGTGATTTTATCGCCGTGTGAACTCAGATTTTTCATAGTATACGCGTTTTCACATCTTTAATGAATACTCTCAAGTAGACCTAGAAATCAAGAATCCTGTATACCGAAGAATACCAGTGAGGAGTCTACTTCTTAGGACTTTTGTAAATTTTCAAAATTTGTTCATAGTTTTGGAAACATAGAGCCGATGAATTTACCATTGCATCCTGAAGAAAACTGACGCTCTAAACGACGGGGACGACCATAGCATTATTAAGGTCGGGGCAGTTCATCAGGCGTGGAAGAGCTGTAATCAAAATGCAAGATAAAATAAAGACAATAACGCCATACTGAGACCTATTGTATTAGGAAGATTCTGGTGGGAGGGAAAAAAACAATGAATATGAAGGCGATTTCACTTCATACCTTATACTGAAAGAATTATAAAGAAGAGGGAAAGTATCATATATAGGAAGATCAGCAGATATGTATGTGAGAACAAACTCAACAGTATGAATAAAAAATCAGAAGGGTAGTAGTTCAATAGCCAAATTTCTACATAGAAGTAGAGCGAATAATACGGCAGGTCAGTTCGATAAAACAATTTTTAAAAATCTATTAATGCAGACAAAATGAGTGTTTTTAAATGTTACACCCTGTAGAGTCCAAGAAGAATGACTGGAGGTCTGACTAACTAGTAATATTTCCTAACACATCCAGCTCATCCCTACGTGCCAAGCTACTACAAGCCTCAACCTCAAGTCACAAAACAAAGGCAGGATAAGTCACTGGGAGCATCATCATTGCATTTAAGATGTTTGCATTAGAAAGAGAAAACCAATTTAACGCTCACTTGATTCGGAATATAATTATTTGCTATCGATCTTTTCTATCATCGGTTACCCTTCTTGTGGTAGTGAGGTGGACTCCTAGGGTTGTCCCGTTTGGTAGCTGATAAAAATCATTTCTTCTCTTCATTTACATAAATGAGACTTCATTGACAAACAAATTTTAGTTTTCAAGCAATCGATTGAAATTTATCAATTTACTTAATTATTAAAGCTTCCATGAACGTTTCTTAGGGCCAGGCAATTTCGTTAAAGCGATGCTGCTTGCATTAGTCAACACTTGGCAGTATTTGATGCACATGATCACAACGTATTCATTACTTGCGGCAGATTCTTAACTTCCAACATTTCCTAATGACTAGGATGTGAGAGATGAGTCACTACAGCTTTTTTATTTTACTTGATTAGTGAAAACTGGCCTAGATCTGGCGGTAACTGTACGTTTCCACAGTACTTCCGGTTGTACAAGGGTGTAGGCGTAAAACTTTTAGCAATTTACAAGCCAACCCTTGGGAGTAGGAGAGTTCAAAAACTTAGCTTGCTGTACATGTTTTCCATTGAACTGACATAATTTATGAAACAAAAGGAACTCATTATTTTTCTATGTATTGAATATTCATTTCAATAACTATGAAATCAATTGGTTGTAAGATGCATCTAGTGTTTTAAGGAAACTTGATGTGTGGTTGCAAAGTCAGATTAAATTATTATCTCCCAGGCATTTAATTTCTTGGTGGTTTTGTTAATATCGGACACGAGCTCTACAATGATTCCTAACAAAACGAAAAATCAAATTTTTTATGGTGAAGGAAATAGGTAAACTCTATCGCAGAGAAAGGTCAAAAACAATTTGAATTAACTGATTGACTTTATTGGTTCGTTTTGATCGGTACAATTTTTTAAGGATTTTTTTCAAAGTTTACCAGGCATAGGCTAGGGAATAACAACATAGAGAGCAACAAAAATCGAATGTGCATTGAAAGGAAAGCAAACATATAGGTTCTCAAGGGTGACTTTTGTGGCTGCTTTTGTGTCTGCCCTTCTTGCCGTGAGAACTCTTGTGTCCGTGGTGACCTTTGTGCCCATGTGCGCTCTTGTGCCCGATCTTGAGCCCCTTGTGGTGCCCCTTCTTCAAGAAGCCCTTCTTGCCGTGACCGTCGTGCTTCTTGTGATTCTGGTAAGAACCACATGTGTTTAGAATTTCATGAATTATTCAACTTTCTATTATCTGATTATGGTTGTATACTTAATACGACACCAGACTGGTTTTCCTTACATCAGACCAGACTGGTGGTCGTATTTGTTTCCTTATAATTCTTGCTGAAGTAATATGAAATGAAATAAAATAACAATATGATCAGCATTTTCAATAAAACACATGCCTATTAAAATTATTTATTACTATGCAATAGGGAAATGAGAGCAGCAACAATAAATATCAACCAATCTTGGAACTTGTGTTCATAAAATCTCCAAAAGTGTTCATACTTATTTTACATTCATAATCTTTTACTCAATCTAGTTCATGTAAGTTTAACTACACCGCAGAGTGAAGCTTTCTCTCAGCGTACCATACCCAACAAATTTAATTCGTCCAACACCGACACATGTGAAATAATTTTCCAATAATGAATTCATTTTCTTCACTACTTAATCTGAATAAATTATTTCAAAGCAATAAAACGAAATCAAAAGTAATTTGAAAGTTTACACCCAAGAACTCGAATTCTGTAATGAATTACCAATGTAACTTGTGCTGTGACTCCAACACGAAAGAGAAGGCCATTTTGGGCTACAATATTGGTCACGGTTCGGTGGGAGAGTACAGGAGTGTTGTGCTTTAGTGCTTGCTGCTTTTGCTGCTCTCGTGACCTCCTGATTTGCCATGGGAGCTTTTGTGGCCGTGACTGCCCTTGGAGCCGAATGAGCTGCTGTGGCCGCTCTTGTCGCCCTCGCTGCTGCCCTTGTCGAAGAAGCCCTTGCTTCCCTTGCCGCTGTGGCTCTTGCTGCCCTGCAATCGAAAAAATAGGGAAATTCAAGAAAGTTTATTTAGAAACAAAGTTCTCATTTCCCTGAAGTAAGAATAAGAAAGAAGATTGAGACACTGACGAAAAAAAATGTCTTATATTTTATCCATCTTTGCTCATGAGTTCAATTGATGATTTAATAAACGTGGGTTCGGTTCTTGTGAAAAAAGTGAGCTTTGACATAAGATAAAAATTATGACTACCCCAAATTTTGCAACTTACCCCGAAGTTTCCCCCATCGAAGCCACCACCTTTGCCGCTCGAGAAATGAGAGTCGAAGGACGAGTGGTCGCTGTTGTGCCCAGCCTTGCCTCCTTCATCGTGGAATTTGGATGCAAAACCTTTTTCGGACTTGGTGTGGGAGTTCTTGAAGCCCTGGAAAGAGATTATTGATCATTGAGTTTAGCAATGCACTTGCACTAGGAAAAAGGAAGTCACCTATGACAACAAGCGAAAACGTGCGAATTTGAGCTAATTTCATGTCACGAAGCAGCGAAGAAATAATGCACCTTTATACCGTAATATACCATAAATTCTCCACTGATGTCTCGGAAAAAAGAAGATTTAAGCCCAGAATACGTTTAAGCGACCAGCCCATGTTTTGGGGTCGCATCTGATGAATAAACCCAGAGTTCATTGTGAACTTCAGAGGAAAATTTAGCAATTCCATTGCCAAAATAGCAAGCAAGCACATCCATATTAGCCTCACTTGCGTTGATAGATCTGATAGCTAGTCATGGTGTATAATTCAAATTTTTTGCAGAGTAAGAGTCACTTTCAATTTATTCGCCCCATTAACGTCCAGCCTACATTAGAGATGAAATGAACATTTTACATCAAATACCACGGGTAAAAACTTCGACTTGCTTACGAGCTTATGGTAATTTTCTTGTGCAAGGTTTTAATAAATATCTTCATGATGTATATTATTTTCCCTCATGGTATATGAAACACAATGTAAAGTAACTATTAGTTCGCCTTATGGTCATTCTCAAACAATATGCGAAATCGATAAAAAAACACAAGCAAAATAAAGCATTGTTCATTTAAAAGCATTTCAATACAAAAGTTTTTTTTCACTAGAAACCTATTGCTTCTTTACCTTGTTGGAATGGCCTTTGCCGAATGAGCTCTTTGACCCTTTCTTGTGGCCTTTGCCGCCCTTCTTGCTGCTCTTGTAGCTGCCGTGCTCGTTGCTCCTGTGGTGGTCGCCTTTGGAGCTTTTGCCTCCTTTGTCAAAGAAGCCCTGATAAAAAGTGACTAAATTTAAATGTCCTTAAAACAAGTAACGAAATTAAGAAGCCCTGAGGAAGAGAGTAGGGTCAAAGCAAATAGCGGTGTATGATTTTCATTACTGCCTTTTGAATTTCAATGTGAAACAGAGACCCTACAACATTTAAGAAAAAAATACTCTGTTCATACAACAACTATTAATTTGGTGAGACATAGGTGACGTTTTGATGTTGACTAGATTTATTTCAAGAAGATCTCTCAGAGCTTTGAAGCTTTTAAAACAACAGATTTGGCTTCTGCCTTATCTTGCCTGCCGAGGAAACTTCTTCTACCGATATGAATATGAAGAACGAAATTATTGAAAAAGTGTTCAATATCTTACAATGTAGGTGATTTGCCCGACGTGGTTCAGTTTCGTGACGGCAATGCACGTTACGTGCTACTCATGGGACGAAGATTTGCGTGACTATGGTAACCAAATATGAATTTTATCAATGTCATCTCAATATGCTAATTATCATTATTTGCATCGATTTTGTGATAATAGTCTATCACTGCTGGTACTAAGCCGATGTTTAATTGGAACGTTCATGTCACAGCAGTTTTTTTGATAAAGCTTCAATTACTGTTTTTCAATCAATTCCGATGCGTAAAATCTCGAAAAATGCTAAAATGCTCACTTTCGAGCCACTCCTGCCAAAGCTGCCTTTTTCACCGCCTGAGAAGCCTTTGTCGCTCTTGAAGCCCTGGCCGCTCTTGTGTCCTGAGTCCGAATGGTGCCCGCTGCTGTGGCTGCTACTGTGCCCGCCACCACCACCGTGCCCGTGACCTTCAATTCATGCAATAATATAGAATCCTGCACAATACCTTACGTATTATGTAATTTACCTATGTAATTATTTACCCTAGTATAGTCTCTAGAAATAGCGCTCGGTAGCCATCTGTATATGGAGACTCTATTACCTACTGAAGGAACAGCTTCTCACTTCTCATGCCTCCGAATGGGTATTGATATTACGGTGGTTATCAACTGGACCATCTGTACGTTTATATTATTTGTGGAAGTAATGAGCCTTCGGCACTAGATATGTTATGAATTTTCTTCATAAATGGTAAATGCACTCACACATTTATTTTTACACCAGGGGCACGACTCTGGGAATAAAAAATAAAAATATTTATCTATATTTTAGAAAAATATTGGCTTGCATTAAGGAAAATGATTTCGAATGATTCAGCAGAGGTCATTTTCCCTCTGTCAGCCCAGTTCACTTTTGATGCACCACTGACTTGCGTCAACCACACTTACTTCTGTGAGCTTGCCTTTTTTCTATGATTTAATATCCAGCAACACATTTTGCAAAAATTTACTGACATTTGTAACCTCCAACTTTTAAGTAAAAACGATGCAATCCTTCGGGCTTGAGTGAAGTAGATTTTTAATTATAGCGGTATATATCATTTCTTTCGTATAAATATTTATAACAATACACAGTAATTTATTCACACTACATTAAATTCTAATCCTTCTATGAAAATGACATGAACTTCACGTTCACAACACTGCCAATTTTTGCCATTGGAGCCAGAGATGTGTCACCGTAAACCTTGCAGATGACAAATACTTAAAAAATTTAGGAAGTTAGTTCTGTTACTGCTTTCGAGGATAAACCAATCATGGGGTTATCAGATGAATTTTACGTAGAGAAGCCAAGCATCAAATTTAGGATAGGAAATTAGTTGTATTTGCAAGCTGTGTTCCTTGTGTTCAGCTGTGATCCACCAGACTTCCAAGATCCTTATCCTACAGCAGCCATCAGGGCTCAAATATCTACCAGACTCCTAGACCTACTTCTATCAGCAGCCATCAGGGCTCAGGTATCCACCAGACTCCCAAAACTTACTTCCAGCAGCAACTATCAGGGATTATCTATCGATCAGACTCCCAAGACCTACTTCCAACAGCGGCCATCAGGGCTCAGCTATCCACCGGACTCCCAAGACCCACCTCCTGCTGCAGCCACCAGATCTTCGCCGGTGACAACGGTGAATTGCTGACTGGCTGCAGTGTCCAGGTCACCTCCCTCTCTGGCCTCGGCTAAGCTTCGTTCATTCCGAAGTAGAACATTTTCGTCAGAAATTTCTAACGTCTTCAATATCCTGGATGGCGTTTGGCGGGCGAGGGTCCCGGAGTAGAGGCAGAGTACTACCGTCGCCAGAAACTGAGGGGAAGAGTGAACGTACACGTTCAATAACAATCAGCTGGCTGAACAGAAGGCCAGATAGCTGAATGGGTAACCAGCTGGCTAAATGAACTAAATATTTGCTAAACAGAGGACCAGCTGGCTAAAGAGATTGCTAGGTGGCTAAACATAGGACCATCTGATTGCAATGACTATGACTGTAGTTGAATTTCCTAATGGCGTCAGCAGTTCATCAGGATGTATTGATAGTTGTATATTTTTCGGTCTAGTACATAGTCTTCAAAATTATGAATAACCAGAGAGTGCAATATCTAAATAATATATAAAATAACGTTAAAATTATTAAAGCGTGAATGGAAATGAAAGTATTTCTGGCTATTTTAGCAACAAGATTTAAATAGAGAACTGGGAGCAGGCAAATCAGAGGAAAAGATGGCGCGATCGCAAATGGCATCCCGGTACTAAATTACTTGGAATTAGTTCGTGTAGAGATAGCTGACCGTATATGTAATGTTTTGTTGAGATGGATGTTATTCGACTTTATTTCTTTGTAAAGTGCGATTGAGATCAGCAAATATGCGACATTCGAATGAAATTGTGCACATCATCTTAATTAACGCACTTCCTCAATATTATCGTACATCTTTGATATTAGTGCGCACACTCAGTATTACTGCGCAGGATTCATTTAGTAGCATATTTCTGGCTTTGTTATTTTTCCCAACCATGTCAAAAAGAAGTTAATGTATACTGCATGCACTATAAGTCGTTAAAACTATGTTGTTAAACACTTTTCATTCAAAAACTTTTAGTTTTCTGTTAATTTTCAGTGATTGATATGTCCTTATTTGAGGTACTCAAATCAATTTTTTGTACCGTATATTTTTGTGCACATTATTTGTGATATCACTTTACTAGAGGAAAGATTTCTTAATTCAGTTAACATTCCAGTGTAGTGTAAACCGTTACCTCATCACTTCAACCAAATTGCAAGAGCCTCTCCATAGGGACATTCGCTTTCAGAATTCATAACTGGGATCAAAGTTATATATTCATTTAAAGACGTCCTTTGTCCTGTACTTGTAATTTATTTGTAGTTGTAGCGTCAGCGAAAATGTTCTGCAAAAACTAAAATTAGTTTTTACGTAAAATGCAAGATTGGTACCAAACGAAGCCTAAAATGGGAAAGGTCTAAGATCTCAAACGATCCAAGTGGCATCAGAAAAAGTAGTTTTATCAACTGGTTTTCTGGAAGCCAATTATTTTTTATATAAAGCTTCACATTTTATAAGATAACTCGTTTTCCGAACTAATTTACTGCGCATTTATTCCAAAGGGAAAAATGGAGGTGACATGCCAAGTTAGTGTTTCGTTGTTTGTTCTTCTCAGATTTATCGTGCTTTCAAAATAAAATCAATTGCGTAACTCTTGAAATATTACTCCAATATTCCTGTGGTACATGAGCTCTTGTCGATGCTCCAAATACAGGACCAACTGGGATGGGAAATCTATTAGCGGTTGTAAATTGACTTTTTAAGATGTCATACTACTTTCATGCCATGAAACTGAATAAACAGTATTGTACTTGCACAGCCTTGTATGAATGAGGAGTGATGTTCATACTGTGAGACTTCGCTCGAGATCTTTTTTAGAGGTGTAAAGCTTGGAAACTACCAATCGAAATGATTATTAAACATTGTTGGCTAGAATTATATGCTTTATAATTCATACCAGTTGATCTGCTTTTCCATCGAAGATTGTAATAAGTAACCTACTGCTAAATGTGCTACTCAATACAACGTCTGGCCAATATTTAAAACCCTTAACAATCAGCCACGGATTTCAATATTTGAATATTTCGCAGGTCTCACAAAGTTTTAAGTCATCTTGACTTTTTCACACCAAATTCTGCACAAGAATAATCACTTTTAAGAATAAGGATACCCACCAAGTTTACTTTTGCTATTTTCATCATTGTGAGAATAAGTGTGATTCGTTCGGAAAAGTTCGTTCGAAAAAACAGTGTATTTATTGTGTGTCCCTAGAGGAAATGTCACTAGGTTCGACGGCAAAGCACTGTCTGATTTCTGTGGAGCAAGCCCGAGCTTTTATACGAAAAAACATGGTCCCCAAAACAGCATCGCTGTCATTCTGGCTAACCACTACAATACATGACGCTTCTTTCTTTCACATCTTATTCTGATAAAATGGACCAAAAAATGTGCATTTCTAGAAACCTCACGCTGTAGCAACCTGTGGTAAAAATTGATGATATTTACTCGTACAATAGTAGAAATACTCTGGCTAAGTCTCGTGTACCTTTGGGTAATTATATACAATAATACAGTATTCAATAAACCTCAAATATTAAAAGCTTTCTAGATTTGTACACTTATTGAACAAAAAGGAAAGCTAGTGAATATTACTGATCATGCATTTGTAGACCCAAATATTAATGTGTAAAAGTTTTTCCCACAACTTTTCAGGACTTGTTGTTATTTAGAACGTATTTTGTAGTCCAATTCAAGCGCAATGGGTAAAGTAACAATTATGATAATATCAAATACAAATACGTATGACTTTTCAAACTTGCTGCTTGTTACAATGAGGAATGATGCATAATCAAAGCCCAGCGGCAAAATGAATTTTTTTTTAGTGTTTGGTGATTTGAAAACTAGTGTCAGTACTGAGGAGGGCGAGTTGCTGTACAGCTCCTGCATGATGGGAGAACAAGGCTGATAGTCTATTTTTGTCTGTCGCTTCACAAGTTAAATCATTTATTCAGTAACAAAGGAAAACTCTTCGTTATGCACATTTTAAGAGAAATTGAAGTAGTCAGGTTCAACCTGAACACTGTATGATTTTCGATCGCCCAGTTACAAATTTCCGCTTGAAATTACTGTGTAAATTTTGATAAAAATACAACGTTCAATGTACATATTCAACGTCCTCATTCGCTTTGCTAATGTATTACTGAATAGAATGAAGGATCTATTTGCATTGGCTTCGTAACTTCTAAAAAGGTGAGCAAAGTGCAGGGGCTTTTGATGAATATTTCTTTCTATGAAAGTAAATCTTCCGTGATGATGAAACTAGAATAATTTAAAAAATTTGAATTTGCAATGTAATGTTTCCTAATTTTTCTGTCAGTAGGAGCTGAATGGTAGAATGATTTTTAATTTGTTTTATTTCTATTATGGAAGAAATTGCTCCAGTAGCAAATTAACTGAAGAGAAGCATTAGTCACTTACATCTGCACTGTTACGTGCCGCGTATTCTGCTAGAGTTCTCGACCCTCTGATGGCAGGTCACTGTCACAGAATTAAACTATTTTTTACTATATTGTATGACACACACATTTTTCTGTCTTCAAATGCATTTAATTCTCGAGTTTTTCAATTTCAAATACTATGCTGCGACCGGTTGGTATTATCCAGCATGTAAAATGTTATCTTTACTTTCGGATGGTGACTTTGTGTCTGCGCAAATCAAGCTGATTTTATGGTATATCATGCATTTTCACATAGATAATCAACACTTCCAAATAGTCAAAAGAACCAATGAAATTTACCACAAAGAATCGTTTCTATGTATATTTTTGATCCTATAGCAACAAATAAGACGTAGGTTGTAGGCATTACTCAACCTGCCATATCACAGTTGACTTTGGGCCGCGTTATGAAATAGAGGCCGCTGTACAGCTGGCGTGTGGGGATGCAGTTAACAGATGTGAGGCCCTGCTAGCAGATGCTCTTTCAGTTCAGGGTCCTCACGGGTGTTAGGCTGTCCCCAGCAGCTGCCTTCCATCTTCATTCATGGTAGTCGAGCCGCAGCCTGTTGCTCTGCGAGTACAGGTTAGCTGACCAGTAATCCATTATTGACGCTTCCCATTACTTTACCTAATATATGAGGAGTTATTTTGTTAGTTTCGTAAACAATTTCCAGTTGTGTTCTTATAGGATACAGGGTTTATCAATGTAAACGATTTCTTTCAAATATTCCGGTAGAAAAAAAATGCATTGGATTCAGATCTGAAGATCGGGGTGACCATGGTACGTTACCACTACGCAAAATTATTTGAAGTGGGAAATTTGTTTTTCAGAATATTTATTGATTCCCTTGCTGTATGAGCTGTAAGCAAACCGTGAGGTGGAACCCATGAACACAGAGAATTTCTGGTTTCGACAAGATGAAGCAAGGGAACTAGTGGCAGTTCTGAAATTAATTTTTCGTATCAAATAACAAATTTACCAATTCACAACTCTGTAGGTTTCCCATACAAAATAATAACTAAATTACACTAGTATGCCTCACAAACTTGCCTTAATGTCTCTATCTGCTAAAGAACAGTGATTCAAACTACATTATTTAAGTCTGGATAGACATATCGATCAAAAGACCGTAAAAACGGTTTTTTTCTCTCATGCTGTAGTATCTTCAACATTAAAGCTAGAAAAAAGTTGAAATATTTCATTGCAAAAAACAAAATCGAGAATTATGTTTAATTTTGTTTTGACTTTAGAAATAACCGATACCAGACTCAATACACTTATCAATACGATTTCTATAATTCCTTCTTACATTCTTTAGAGTACTGACATTTGAAAATGAAATAACTTCTCAAACCAAATTTTTGAGTTCACCGATGTTTGATGCCACAACTCGGAATACTTGATTTTTCACAAAACTCAAAAGAAAACGCTTTAAATATTATACATCATGTGACCTAGCTGGTTAATTAAATTGACTTCATGAGACACAAGTCATTGAAAAACTCATGGTTGAAACAATATTTAAAATTTAACGTTTTCAAATTTTCCTGTGTTCATTATGATTCAATCTATAGTCCAAATAAAATGTTCACTCCGTATTTTGCAACGAAAAGTATTTCAACCATCTTTTCTTAATAGTTAAAAATTGCAGGATCGTGAAAAGGGATTCATTTTTATACAGTCATCCGGTACTTTGTCCAGCATCCTGCTGTGCGGGACAGCGGAAACATCACTACCTAACATGCGATGAAGTCACTGGCTGATTATTTCATTTTTGTCAAGTTCTCTCTCGAATTATGAGAAAATACTCATGGAAATTTTGTACGATAGACTCACACAATATAATATGAGGGGATTTCCAATCTTTCTTTGACACATAGATTGGAAAATATACTTTTCACCATATACTAAAATACAAAGAAAAATCCCAACGATTTTCTTTCCCCGGCTCAAGCTTCCTGGATACACGCTAGAGTCTATGAAGCATGACGGAGACTTGCAAGTTTAGCACTTAGAATGTTGATATAACGAATAAAAATAACAGTGAGAGGAGAGATAATAAATTGTATTAGTCCCGCATACTACTGGCGTGCCTTCTTATGAGAACGCATAATCACGCTCTCGCCTCGTGCTTTCGTGCTGTGAAGCTTTCTGCTACTGAAAAGCATACGAAATGAAGGAAAGCAACAGGTTGGCCAACTGAGAGGAGGGGAGCTTCTGATGAATATTTATTTCTATGGAAGTAAACCTTCCGCGATGATGAAACCTGAATAATTTTTGAAATTCCAATTTTCCAATGCAACATTTTATACGTTTTCTGTCAATCAGTGCTGAATGATAGAACTGGTTTTAATTTATTTTGTCTACCATGCAATGAGCTTCATCAGCTACGAATTTATTTAAGAGGAACAACATTTATTTAGATTTGCACTTCCACGTGCCGTGTTTCCTCATAGAGTTCTCGATCCTTTGAAGGCAGGTCCCTCTCCAGAATTTTTGCATTGTTTTTCATTATATTGGAAGTTAGAAACTTTTTCTGTTTTCATATGCCTGTGATTCTCGAATTTTTCAATATCAAATGTTTTGCCGAAACTGGTTGGCATTATCCAATATGTACAACTGGTGGCATTATCCAACCGAAAATCAATATTGCTGTAGATCAAAGAATTGCAGTGAGGAGTCTATTTTTTAGGACTATTCGTAAATTTCAAAATTTGTTCATAGATTTTGAAACATAGAGCCGATGACTTTACCATTGCATCCTGAAGAAAACTGACGCTGTAGACGTAAGGGACGACCATAGCATTACTTAAGGTTGGGGCAGTTCATCAGGCGTGGATGAGCTGTAATTTAAATGCAAAGTAAAATAAAGAAATAAAGGCCATACAGAGACCTAGCATGCTAGGAAGACGCTGGTGGGAGGAAAGAAAACAATGAATATGAAGGTCATTTCACTGCATATATCGTACGGGATGAATTGAAAGGAAAAAGGCAAGTATATACGAATATGATTGAAGATATGTAAGAACCAACTCGACAGTATAAATAAAAGATCAAAATGGTAGTAGTTCAATAGCCGATTTTCTAGATGGAAGTCAAGCAAATAATACGGTAGGTAAGTTCGATAAAAATTTATTTTAAAAAATCTTTTACTGAAGGTAAATCGAGTGCTTTTAACTGTTATACCCTAACATTTATTAATATATGCACTAATCTAGAAGTAAAATAAAATAATTTCAACCAGAAATTCACAGCTTCAGAATTAAAAATCAAGTATTCTATTTATCTATTTAATACTAACATACTCTATCACTAGCACATCGTCGCAATGCAGCTTTAGAATAAATCAGGTAATAGGCATTATAAATTCATATCAGAAGAGAAGAGTTTCTTTTATTGTTTAGGAAAATGCTCGATATTCCAATGAAATATCATTGTAGGAATAGTTTAAAAATGGGGTTTTAATCGTATTGTACTATCCAGGTAATGACAATTTTAGCAAATTTTCTGTTGGTTATCGCACTGCAATAACTTGTAGCGTATACCAGAATGTGACATGGGCCTGAATGTGGCGTAGGCCTGAATGTGGCATGGGTCTGAATGTGGCATGTGCTTGCATGTGGCATGTGATGCACAGATTCTCGGCCGAGTCTCCATGCAGCGCTCGAATTTCGCCTGCTTGTGACCCAAGAGTCCAAGATGACTGACTGGAGGTCTGACTAACTAGCAATATTTCTCAACACTTCCTGCTCAATCCTACGTGTCACGCCACTACAAGCCTCTACCTCAAGTCACAAAACAAAAACAGGATAAGTCACTGGGGGCATCATCACTGCATTTAAGATGTTTGCATTAAAAAAAGAAAACCAATTTAGCGCACACTTGATTCGGAATATAAATTTTTTGCTATCGATCTTTTCTATCTTCGGTTACCCTTCTTGTGGTAGTGAAGTGGACTCCTATTGCCCCGTTTGGTAGCTGATAAAAAACATTTATTCCCTTCATTTACATTAATGATGCCTCATTGGAAAACAAATTTTTGTTGCAATCAATCGATTGAAATTTATTAATTTCCTTAATTGTTAAAGCTTCCACGAACGTTTCTTAGTGCCAGGCAACTTCGTCAAAGGGATGCTGCTTGAATAAGTCAACACTTGGCAGTATTTGATGCACATGATCGCAATGTATTCATTACTCGCTGCAGATTCTAAACTTCCAGCATTTCTTAATGACTAGGATGTGAGAGATGAGTTACTACAGCTTTTTTATTTTACATGATTAGTGAAAACTGGCATAGATCTGGCGGTAACTGTACGTTTCCACACTACTTCCGGTTGTACAGGGGTGTAGGCGTAAAACTTTTAGCAATTTACAAGCCAACCCTCGGGAGTAGGAGAGTTCAAAATCCTCGCTTTCTTTACAAGTTTTCCATTGAACTGACATAATTTATAAAACAAAAGGAACTCATTATTTTTCTATGTATTGAATTTTCATTTCAGTAACTATGAAATCAATTGGTTGTAAGATGCATCTAGTGTTTTAAGGAAACTCGATGTGTGCTTGCAAAGCCAGATTAAAGTATTATCTCTCAGACATTTAATTTCTTGGTGGTTGGGTCAATATTTCTGTAAGGAGCTTTACAATAATTCCTAACAAAACAAAAAATCAATTTTTTTACGGTGATGGAAATAGATAAACTACCTCGGAAAAAGGTCAAAAACAATTTGAATTAACTGATTCACTTTATTGGTTCGTTTTGATCGGTACAATTTTTTAAGGATATTTTTCAAAGTTTACCAAGCATAGGCTAGGGAATAACAACATAGAGAGCAACAAAAATCGAATGTGCATTGAAAGGAACGCAAACATGTAGGTTTGCAATGGTGACTTTTGTGGCTGCTTTTGTGCCTGCCCTTCTTGCCGTGAGAACTCTTGTGTCCGTAGTGACCTTTGTGCCCATGTGCACTCTTGTGCCCGCTCTTGTGCCCCTTGTGGTGCCCCTTCTTGAAGGAGCCCTTCTTGCCGTGACTGTCGTGCTTCTTCTGATCCTGGTAAGAACCACATGTGTTTAGAATTTCATGAATTATTCAACTTTCTAATATCTGATTATGGTTGTATACTTAATACGACACTAGACTGGTGGTCGTATTTGCTTCCTTATAATTCTTGCTGAAGTAATATGAAATGAAATAAAATAACAATATGATCAGCATTTTCAATAAAACACATGCCTAATTAAAATATTTATTACTATGCAGTAGGGAAATGAGAGCAGCAACAATAAATATCAACCAATCTTGGAACATGTTCATAAAATCTCCAAAAGTGTTCATACTTATTTTACATTCCTAATCTTTTACGCGATCTAGTTCATGTAAGTTTAACTACACCACAGAGTGAAGCTTTCTAAGCGTTTTAACAAAGGCAAGTCGTCCAACACCGATGCTTGTGAAATAATTTTCCAATAACGAATTTATTTTCTACAATACTTATCTTGAATAAATTATTTTGAATCAATAAAACGAAAATAAAAATAATCGAAAAGTTTACACCCAGGAACTCGAATTCTGTGATGAATTACCAATGTAACTTGTGCTGTGACTCCAACACGAAAGAGAAGGCCATTTTGGGCTACAATATTGGTCACGGTTCGGTGGAAGAGTACAGGAGTTTTGTGCTTTAGTGCTTGCTGCTTTTGCTGCTCTCGTGACCTCCTGATTTGCCATGGGAGCTTTTGTGGCCGTGACTGCCCTTGGAGCCGAATGAGCTGCTGTGACCGCTCTTGTCGCCTTCGCTGCTGCCCTTGTCGAAGAAGCCCTTGCTTCCCTTGCCGCTGTGGCTTTTGCTGCCCTGAAATCGAAAAATTTGGGAAATTCAAGGAAGTTTCTTTAGAAATAAAGCTCTCATTTGTCTGAAGCAAGAATAAGAAAGAAAATTGAAACACTAACGAAAAAAAGTCAAACTATATCCATCTTTGTTTATGAGTTATATTGATGATTTAATAAATGTGGGTTCGGTTCTTGTAAAAAAAGTGAGGCTTGACATAACAGAAAAATTGATTACCCCAAAATTTTGCAACTTACCCCGAAGTTTCCCCCTTCGAAGCCACCGCCTTTGCCGCTCGAGAAATGAGAGTCGAAGGACGAGTGGTCGCTGTTGTGCCCAGCCTTGCCTCCTTCATCGTGGAATTTGGACGCAAAACCTTTCTCAGACTTGGTGTGGGAGTTCTTGAAGCCCTGGAAAGAGATTATAGATCATTGAGTGTAACAATACACTTGCACTGGGAGAAACAAAGTCACTTATGACAACAAGCGAAAAAGTGCGACTTTGAGCTAATTTCATGTCACGAAGCAGCGTAGTAATAATGCACCTTCATACCATAAAATACCAGAAATTCACCATTAATATCTCGGAAGAAAGAACATTTAATCCCAGAACATGTTATGGGTTCTCATCTGATGTTTTTTTTTCACCAGAAACCTATTGCTTCCTTACCTTGTTGGAATGGCCTTTGCCGAATGAGCTCTTTGATCCTTTCTTGTGGCCTTTGCCGCCCTTTTTGCCGCTCTTGAAGCTGCCGTGCTCGTTGCTCCTGTGGTGGTCGCCTTTGGAGCTCTTGCCGCCTTTGTCAAAGAAGCCCTGATAAAAAGTGACTAAAGTTAAACGTCCTGAAAACAAGTAACAAAATTAAGAAGCCCTGAGGAATAGAGTAGGGTCAAAGCAAATAGCAGTGTATGACCTGCATTATTGCCTTCTGAATTTCAATGTGTAACAGAGACCCTACAACATTTAAGAAAAAAATACTCCGTTTTTACAACAACTGTATTAAATTGGTGAGACATAGGTGACGTTGTGATGTTGACTAGATTTATTTCAAGAAGATCTCTCAAAGCTTTGAAGCTTTTAAAACAACAGATTTGGCTTCTGGCTTATCTTTCATGCCAAGGAAACTTCTTCCAACCGATATGAATGTGGGGAACGAAATTATTGAAAAAGTGTTCAGTATCTTACAATGTAGGTGATTTGCCCGACGTGGTTCAGTTTCGTGACGGCTATGCAGGTTATATGCTACTCTCATGAGACGTAGATTTCAGTGCCTATGGTAACTAAATATGAATATTATCATCTCAATATGCTAATTATCATTATTTGCATCGATTTTGTGGTAATATTCTATCACTGCTGGTACTAAGACAATGTTTAATTGGAAAGTTCGTGTCACAGTAGTTTTTTGATAAAGCTTCAGTTAGTGTTTTTCAATCAATTCCAATGAGTAAAATCTCGAAAAATGCTAAAATACTCACCTTCGAGCCACTCTTGCCAAAGCTGCCTTTTTCACCGCCTGAGAAGCCTGTGTCGCTCTTGAAGCCCTGGCCGCTCTTGTGTCCTGAGTCCGAATGGTGCCCGCTGCTGTGGCTGCTACTGTGCCCGCCACCACCACCGTGCCCGTGACCTTCAATTCATGCAATAATATAGAATCCTGCACAATACTTTATATATTATGTAATTTACGTAAGTGATTATTTACCCTGGTATAGTCCCTGGATATAGCGCTCTGTAGACATCTGTATATCAGGACTATTACCCACTGAAAGAACGGCTTCTCAATTCTCTTACCTCCGAATGGGTACTGATATTACGATGGATATCAGCTGGAGCATCTGTACGTTTATATCATTAGTGGAGGTAATGACAGTTGGGTACTAGATATGATATGAATTTTTTATGTATATACTTCAATGCACTCACACATTTATTTTTACGCTAGAAGCACGAATCTGGGAATAAAAAATGTAAATATTATTCGTATTTTAGAAAAATATTGGCTTGCATTAAGGAAAATGATTTCGAATGATTCATCACAGGTCATTTTCCCTCTGTCAGCACAGTTTACTTTTGATGCACCACTGACTTGCATCAACCACACCTACTTCTGTGAGCTTGCCTTTTTTCTATGATTTAATATTAAGTAACACATTTTTCAAAAATTTACTGACATTCGTAACCTCCAACTTTTAAGTAAAAACGATGCAATCATTCGGACTTGATGGAAGTAGATTTTTAATTATAGTAGTGTATACCAATTTTTTAGTATAAATATTTATAACAATGCATAGTAAGTTATTCACGCTACATCAAATTCTAACCCTTCTATGAAAATGACATGAACTTCACGTTCACAACACTGCCAATTTTTACCGTTGGAGCCGGAGATGTGTGACCGTAAATCTGGTTAAAGACAAATACTTAAAAAATTTAGGAAGTTAGTTCTGTTGCTGCGTTCGAGGATAAACCAATCATGGGGTTATCAAGTGAATTTTACGTAGAGAATCCAAGCATCAAATTTAGGATAGGAAATTTGCTGTATTTGTGAGCTGTGTTCTTTGTGTTCAGCTGTGATCCACCAGACTTCCAAAATTCTTTTCCTACAGCAGCTATCAAGGCTCATATATATATATATATATATATATATATATATATATATATATATATATATATATATATATATATATATATAGCAGACTCCAAGACCTACTTCCAGCAGCAGCCATCAGGGCTCAGGTATTCACCAGACTCCCAAGACTTACTTCAATCAGCAGCCATCAGGGTTCAGGTATCCACCTGACTCCCAAGACCTACTTCAATCAACAGCCATTAGGGCTCAATGTCTACCAGATTCCCAAAACGTATTTCCATCAGCAGCCATCAGGGCTCAGCTATCCACCGAACTCCCAAGGCCAACCTCCTGCTGCAGCCACCAGATCTTCGCCGGTGACAACGGTGTATTGCTGACTGGCTGCAGTGTCCAGGTCACCTCCCTCTCTGGCCTCGGCTAAGCTTCGTTCATTCCGAAGTAGAACGTTTTCGTCAGAAATTTCTAACGTCTTCAATATCCTGGATGGCGTTTGGCGGGCGAGGGTCCCGGAGTAGAGGCAGAGTACTACCGTCGCCAGAACCTGAGGGGAAGAGTGAACGTACACGTTCCATGATAATCAGCTGGTTGAACAGAAGGCCAGATAGCTGAATGGGTAACCAGCTGGCTAAATGGACTAAATGCTTGCTAAACAAAGGACCAGCTGGCTAAAGAGATTGCTAGGTGGCTAAGCATAGGATCATCTAGTTGCATAGACGATGACTATAGTCAAATTGCCTAGTGGTGTTAGCAGTTCATCAAGATATATTGATTGTTGCATATTTTTCGGTCTAGTACATTGTCTTCAAAATTATGAATAACCAGAGAGCGAAATACCAAAATAATAAATAAAATGAACGTTAATATTATTAAAGCGTGAATAGAAATGAAAGTATTTCTGACTATTTTAGTAACAAGCTTTTAAATGGGGAACTGAGAGCAAACAAATCAGAGGAAAGGATTGCGCGCATCGCAAATGACATCCCCGTACTAAATTGCTTGTAATTAGTTCTTGTAGAGATAGCTGACTGTATATGTCATATGGTGTCGAGATGGATGTTATTCGACTATATTTGTTCGTACAGTGGTATTGAGATCAGCAAATATATGACATTCAAATTAAATACTGTACATCGTCTTAATTACAGCACTTCCTCGATATTATCGTACATCTTTGGTATTACTGAGCATACTCAGTATTACTGTACAGTATTCATTAAGTAGCATATTTCTGGCTTCGTTATTTTTCCCAACCGTCTCAAAATGAAGTTAATGAATATTGTATGTACTAAATGTCGTTAGAACTATGTTGTTACACTCTTCTTTCAACAAAATTTAGTTTTCTGTTAGTTTTTTGTGATTGATATGTCCTTATTCGAGGTACTCAAGTCAATTTTCAGTGCTGTATATTTTTGCGCACATTATTTGTGATCTCACTTTACTAGAGGAAAGATTTCTTGTTTCAGTTAACATTCCAGTGTGGTGCAAACCGTTGCCTCAACACTTCATCAACCAAATTGCAAGTGCCTCTCCATAGGGACATTTCCTTTCGGAATTCATAACTCGGATCAAATTATTTTTTATTTAAAGACTTCCTTTTTCCTGTACTAGTAGTTTGTTTGCAGCTGTAGCGTAGCAAAGATGTTACGCAAAAACTAAAATTAGTTTTTACGTAAAATGCAAGATTGGTGCCAAACGAAGCCTAAAATGGGAAAGGGTAAGATCCCAAACGATCCAAGTTGCATCAGAGAAGGTAGTTTTATCAACTGGTTTTCTAGAAGTCAATTAGTTTTTACATAAAACTTCATAGTCTATATGATAACTTGCTTTCTGAACTAATTGACTGTACATTTATTCTAAAGTGGAAAATGGAGGTAACACGATAAGTTAGTGTTTCCTTGTATATTCTTCTCAGATTTGTCCTGCGGTCAATTAAATCTATTCCGTATCTCTTGGAATATTACTTCAATATTCCTGTGGTACACGAGCCCTTGTCGATGCTCCAATTACAGGACCGACTAGGATGGAAAATCCATTAGCAGCTGTAAATTGACTTTTCTAAGATGTCAAACTAATTTCATGTAAATACTTGAAACTGGATAAACAGTGTTGTACTTGCACAGGCTTTCATCGTGTCTGTGCTGAATGAGTGAGTGATGTTCATACTGTGAGACTTCGCTCGTGATCTTTTTTAGAGGTGTAAAGCTTGGAAATTGCCAACCAAAATAATTATTACACATTATTGGCTAGACTTATTTATTTTATAATTAATACCAGTTGATCTGCTTTTCCATCGAAGATTGTAATAAGTAATTTACTGCTAGTGGCACTACTCAATACAACGTCTCACCAATGTTTAAAACCTCTGACCATCAGCCACGGATTTTAATATTGGAATATTTCGCTGGTCTCACGAAGTTTTAAGTCATCTTGACTTTTTCACACCAAATTCTGCTCAAGAATAATCACTTTTAAGAATAAGGATACCCACCAAGTTTACTTTTACTATTTTCATCATTGTGAGAATAAGTGTGATTCGTTCGGAAAAGTTCGTTCGAATAAACAGTGTATTTACTGTGTGTCCCTAGAGTAAATGTCACTAGGTTCGACGGCAAAGCACTGTCTGATTTCTGTGGAGCAAGCCCGAGCTTTTATACGAAAAAACATGGTCCCCAAAACAGCATCGCTGTCATTCTGGCTAACCACTACAATACATGACGCTTCTTTCTTTCATATCTTATTCTGATGAAATGGACCGAAAAATGTGCATTGCTAGAAACCTCACGCTGTAGCAACCTGTGGTAAAAATTTATGATTTTTACTCGTACAATAGTAGAAATACTCTTTCTAAGTTTCGTGTACCTCTGGGTAATTATATACAATAATACAGTATTCAGTAAACCTCAAGTATTGAAGGCTCTCTAGATTTGTGTACTTAATGAACAAAAAGGAAAGCTAGTGAATATTACTGTTCATGTATTTGTGGACACATACATATATTAATAAGTACAACTTTTTCCTATAACTTTTCAGGACTTGGTTATTATTTAGAACGTAAGTTGTGATCAAATTCAAGCGCAGTGGGTCAAGTAACAATTATGATAATATAAAACACAAATACGTATGACTTTTCAAACTTGTTGCTTGTTGCAATGAGGAATGATGCCTAATCAAGAACCAGCGGCAAAATTAATTTCTTGTTAGTGTTTGGTTATACACTGTTCGGGATGAATTATTCAGAAAAGGGCAAGTATATAGGAATATGATTACCGATATGTGAGAACAAACTCAACAGTATGAATAAAAGATCAAAAGAGTAGTAGTTCAACAGCCGAATTTTTACATGGAAATCAAACGAATAATACGGTAGGTCAGTTGTATAAAAATTTCTTTAAAAAAATCTATTACTACAGACAAATTGAGTGCTTTTAAATATTATACTCTGATATTTTTAATATATGCACCGATCTAGAAGTAAAAACAAAATTCCATCCAGAAAGTCACAGCTTCAGAATTAAATATCAAGTATTCTATTACTCTATATATTAATAACATACTCTATCACTAGCACATCGTCGTAATGAAGCTTTAGAATAAATCAGGCAGGGAGCATTGTAAATTTATGTCAGAAGAGAAGAGTTTCTTTTATTGTTTAGGAAAATGCTTGATATTCCAATGAAATATCATTCTAGAAATAGTTCAGAAATATGATTTTCATCGTATTTTGCTATCCTGGTAATGACAATTTTGACAATTATGTTCGTTATAACTCGTTGCAGTAATTTTTTTTGTGCACTAGAATGTGGCATAGGTCTGAAAGTAGCGTGGGCAGAATGTGACGTGTGCTTGAATGCGACATGTGCTGCCCAGGTTTTTGGTTCAAGTCTCCCTGCAACGCTCGAATTTTACCTGCTTGTGGCACAAAAGTCCGGGAAGACTAACTGGAGGTCTGACTAACTAGCAATATTTCCTTACACTTACTGCTGATCCCTACGTGTCACTACAAGCCTCTATCTCAAATCAAAAAACAAAGACAGGATAAGTTGCTGGGAGCATCATCACTGCATTCAAGATGTTTGCATTAAAAATAGAAAACCAATTTAGTGTGTACTTGATTGGGAATATAATTTTGCTATCGTTCTTTTCTATCATCGGTTGCCTTTCTCGTATGAGGTGAACTCCTAGAATTGCCCCGTTTGGTTGGCGAGGAAAATAATTTCTTCATAACTAATTTAATGAATAAAGCCTCAATGGACGTTTCTTAGGGCAAGGCCAATTTGTTAAAGTAATGCTGCTTGCATAAATTAACACTTGGCAGTATTTGATGCCCACGATCGCAACGTATTCATTACTCACGGCAGATTCTGAACTTCCAACATTTCTTAATGACTAGGATGTGAGAGATGAGTCACTATAGCTCGGTTATCATACATGACCAGTGAATACTGGTCTAGGTCTGGGGGTAACTGTACGTTCCCACAGTACTTCTGGTTGTGTGTACAAGGTTGTGCGTGTAAGATATTTTTTTTTAGTAATTCGCAACCCAACACTTGGGAGTAAGAGAGTTCAGAAACCTTGCTTTCTGTACAAGTTTTCCATTTTGTGGCAGTTTTTGAAACGAATGTAATTCTTTAGTATTTTTTCAATGTATGTGATATTTACTTCAGCAACTATGAAATCAAACTGGTTGGAAGATGAATCTAGTGCTTTAGGGAAACTTGATATATATGGTTGTGAAGTAGCATTAAAGTATTATCTTTCAGACATTAACAATGTTCGTGGTTGGGTCTGTTTCTGAAACGAGCTGTACAATAATTCTTAGTAAAAAAAATTAATTTTTTACGGTGAAAGAAATGAGTAAACTCAAACGCAGAAAAAGGTCAAAAATGACTTGAATTTACTGATTGACTTTTATTGGTTCGTTTCGGTCGGTACAATTTTTAAGAATTTTTTTCAAAGTTTACCAGGCATAGGCTGGGAAGTAACAACATAGAGAGCAACAAAAATCCAATCTGCATTGAAAGGAAAGCAAACATATAGGTTCTCAATGGTGGCTTTTGTGGCTGCTTTTGTGTCCGCCTTTCTTGCCGTGAGAACTCTTGTGTCCGTGATGACCTTTGTGCCCATGTGCGCTCTTGTGCCCGCTCTTGTGCCCCTTGTGGTGCCCTTTCTTGAAGAAGCCCTTCTTGCCGTGACCGTCGTGCTTCTTGTGACCCTGGTAAGAAGCACATGTGTTGAGAATTTCATGAATTATTCAACGTTCTGATATATGATTATTTTTGTATACTTAATACGACACTAGACTGGTGGTCGTACTTGTTTCCTTATAATTCTCGGTGTAGTAATATGAAATGAAAATAAAATAACAATCAGCTTCTTCAATACATTATATGCCTATTTAAAATATTTATTGCTGTGCAGTAGGGAAATAAGAGCAGCTGCAACAATAATCATCATCCAATTTTGGAGCTTGAGTTTGTAAAATCTCCAAAAGTTGTCATGCTTATTCTACATTCATAATCTTTTACTCAATCTAGTTCATGTCAGTTTAACTACACTATAAAGACAGGCTTTCTCTCAGGGTAACATACCTAACAAATGCAATTATGACGACAAATATAGAATGGTTTGGGGTGCAAAAGTATGACAACGAACTGCCTTCGAGTGAGGGAGGCGGAACATAAAGGCACTGGTGCCCATATGACATCTTGGCCTCACCCAGTTCAGTAAGTTCAAGGTCATCGTTAGAAATTTTGCTTAATTCTAGCTAGGTTTTTAACTTTTGAATTGAATACCGACTTAGGGGAATTGAATTTTAAGACTCTATGTATTTTCAGCAAACTATTTGAACTCCATTTGTCAATTATTGATATTAACTAAAAAAAGAGCACTGAGAAAAATATAATGAAAATATCCGTACCTGACAAATTCCCATGTATCCTCTTCTAAAGGAAGTTCTCTAATGTTTTTGTAGGAACTAAACCTTACCCCAAACTTGCCACCCTTGAATCCACCGCCCTTGCCGCTCTTGAAGTGCTTGTCAAAGTGCTTGTGGTCGCTATGGAATCCTTTCTTGCCACCCTTATCGTGGAAGTGCTTCTTGAAGCCTGATTCCTTGATGCTGTGCTTGTGTTTGAAGCCCTGTTTAAATCCATGTGATTGAAAATTCTATTCCATAATAGAATTGGTCTCATAACTTAAAACTATTTTGGTTTCAAGCGTACGTAATTTAATTCAGCTGAATTCTGAAACCCTTTTTGAATTCCATGTAAGCTTACTTAAAGTATCATTTGGCTACTAGAAAACAGTATTTTTTTCAGTTTTCCGCACGAGAATCTGTCAACGACTAAATCAGCCGCATGTAGCCCAGTATTCCTTAACCTCCTTTATTAAGGCAGCAGAAACCAAAACCAATTAATGACATTATACGAAATATACACAAGTGATGTTATGCATGAAACTGAAGAATTCAATCCGAGCTACATAGGTTGTTTTCGATATTGTCTCAGCTGTACAGGATCCTAACTTATTTGTTGACCTCACATGCTGCTCAAATAAAAGGATTTAGACAGAAATCTACGAGGAAATCATTTTCCGTGATTGCAGTCTGAGATGAAAAATCTAATATTGATACCAACAAATCCACCAATAGAAGTAGGAACCTATTTCTAGATCAAAATTTAATCAGTACGAAATCTAGGTATGTGCACATCTAATTTAAATTCAATTCTTCTCTTCTACGGCTATCTGTCGAATTTTTCCTGTAATAGATCTTCTGACATTCGATTTAGACTCAAGTTTTTAATAAATGATATCTTCAGTAAAATTAAGACTACAAAACACCTCTGAATATACCTTGTGCATGATCGAGAAAATATTCCAGTTTTAATGTTGTGAAAACTTTAAAAAAATTACATCTTTACGTTCGTTTCTTGTACTTCTCTGAAAATATAATGTATAGTGTTGGAAGTTTAATGTATGTGCTACAATTTAAAAGAAATTCCTCCGTACATATTGTAACTTCCATACTGATTGTTGGTGTAGTAAGTTCACGCAAATGCTATGAGAATTTGTAAGCCTAATTATTTTCAAAGAATTCTTGGTCAGTGCATAGAATGCCAATAACACCTACAGGTCTAACAATATGGTCAAGAGACACTTAACCCTAAACCTCATAATTAAATTGATTATGGAATTTTTTTGGCTCACCTTATAGCTAAAATTAGTTATTCTGCAGAATAAACTTTTAGTTGCGGATTTCAGGTCTTTTTATGGTGGCTTTATACCTTTTTGTCGTGGCCTTTGCCGAATGTGCCCTTTGATCCTTTCTTGTGGCCTTTGCTGCCCTTCTTGCCGCTCTTGTAGCTGCCGTGCTTGTGGCTCTTGTGGTGGTCGCCTTTGGAGCTCTTGCCGCCTTTGTCGAAGAAACCCTGATAAGAGGAAACTAAAGTTAGAAGCCCTGATCATAAAGTAACCGAGCATAATACGGCAAAAGCGTGGATGCAATATAAAAAACTGATTTTATATCTCTGTGTATATTCTATTATCTCGTTATGTTCATTTTAGGCTTTATGAACAGTCTTCATGGAAATTCACTTGAGAAATGCATTTCTTCGTAACTGGTGTGGCAGCAAAATATAGCGTTGCCATTCGTCACACTAATAATACCTCACGTTTTTATCGCCTTGATGTCTATAAGGAGTAAACAAATTTGGTCATGGATGAAATGGACCAAAATGTAGAAAATGGTTTGAATTTTTGTCAGGAAGCTTGTACTATGTTTAAAGTAACGCCCCTTTCATAAGAAATTATATTGATCGAGAGGAGACGTCAGCTATTGGCTGCCTGAATTTCTACTGCAGTTTGGATAGGTGATCGCTATTATTTTAGCACATTTTCTGTGACGGAGCCCACCAGTGGGCGCTTTAGGGTAAGGCAGGTGTAAGTTTTACCGAGCTTTCTCGTGACTATGTGTACAAAGTAATGGTTTGCACCGCTTAGGCAATCACAGGAAACGTATTGACGGGTAAAAATTTATATAAAGTAAATTTGAATGGAAAAAACATATACTCGGCTTACCGACAACAATTACTTGGCACTTAGCCGAGTAATCGTTTATGCTTTTCATTTGATCTTGTAATTTCTCTTTCTAATCTATTTCAATAATGATTGCATGTTTTGATACATAGAGTTTATTGTTCTCTTTCGTACATTATTCTTCTTATTTCACTTTTGTACATTATTCTGTGTTTGAAATCCACGCTTTAAAATTTTTTGCTGGTATTGTACGAATACAGAAAAACTATTGAATCAAGCACGTTCAAAATGCGATCACTACTTCGCCATGATTGTCGATAACTTCGGTGTGTGAGAGCGAAAGTCGCTGCAAAAAGTAAACGCCAGAAACTAACTTGCAATTAAAATTTGATTTTGTATTTTATGCTCAAATCTGTGTTTTCTAGACGCCCTACACTGCTTTTGTGTTCAGATTAACTGTGCATCTTTCATAGATAGAAAGAAATATGTTCATATGCATGATGTCGCTCCAGAAATTTACTACCCTAATAATTAAATAAAGCTGCACATACGTAGATACATGAGAAATTAACTCATAAACTCAATCAAGCATTGATAAAACAGTATAAGGTAAATGTATAATCAGTTACTCATGAAAATAATCGAGGAAAAATATTTACGTGCAGAGAAGTAATTAGATTATTCACAATGTAAGCTCTTAATTGTCAGTCATTTAATATTTTCTCACCTTTTTGCCGTGCTTTCCAAAGCCTCCTTTCTTGCCGCCCTTGAACCCTTTGCTGCTCTTAAAGCCTTTGCCACTCTTGTGCCCTGAAGCCTTCTTGTGCCCACTCTTGTGGCTGCTCTTGAACCCGTGACCATGACCTTAGTGAAGAATTCGTTCCATTAAGCTCTAAATTTGCATGAAACCGCATAACGTTTACCATCAAGTCTGAAAAAACGTGACTTGACTTGAACAATGCACGCATTGCATCGGAACGCGGTCACTATGGACATACGTATGACAATCACACAAATATATCGAAACACTGGAACACTATAAGCACCGGGACATTTTCCCATTAGTAAAGAGGGCATTGGATAAAGTCAAAGGATACAGTTGGAAAATAAGTCAAGCTGTGGCTGCAATATTGAATAATGCAAAATTTATTCAGTTCTCATTAAAAGTTAACTATGATTCCGTATCAGTATCGAGGGCACAATTATGCACTGCATTATAATTGTTTACCACGAGTTACATGAGACGCTACAGCAACGAGTTTGGCTCCCAGGGAGACCTAAGTGAATCAAGTAAAATCTCTATCTCCGAAGCATCTTTGCCTAGATGAAGATGTTTATATATTTATGTGTATGTATTATATATTTTCGCTTTGTTCCTTGCTACCTTGCCGTCATGCATGGAAATACTTAGCATATATATATAGCGTTTCCCATCGTGTAATTTGTGTTTCATTCTATGCTTCTTTTGGAACGTAATCTCTCGGGTCATCGGCTCGGAAATATGATGAGTCAAATTAGCAATGCTATTTAGCTTTCTGTATTGACCATGGTCTCTACACTGTCATTTGTAAATCAGATGATCATTTTCCATTTGTGTGCAAAAAGTAACATATATTGACTCATTGTAGGTAATTTAATTACTACTGATAAATACCATAATCAACAACGTAAAATGTACCACTTAGCAGTAAGTTAGCATGACAAGAAAATTCGACAAATTATGTTAAATATGTGTATTTTTTGTGGTTGGATTGTAAATTATTACCTCAGAGTATGAGTGTACTCATGTTTCTCTAGTTGATTATCAAGGCTGTAGTTTATGAACGAAATTCTACAAAATATAATTCTCAAATCTGTCGTTTGCAAGATTTCGCTGTCGTAGCACCATTAAAGCATTTGATTTACACATTTCTACAACTGCTCAAGGAAATGTGTTCTTTTAACTGAGCAAGCCAATACCTCCATCAGCTGTAGGAATGTGTAGCAGCACAACTGAAGCGTTTGATCTACACATTCCTACAACTACCCCAGGAAGAATACATAAGCTAAACCGAGCAACCCAATACCTCCAGCAGCGGCGACCAGCTCGTGCGTTGCAATGGCACTGAACTGCTGACTTTCAGCGGCCACGAGATCGTCCTCGTCGCTGATGGCCACCGCCACGTCGCCGACGGCCGCGTTGCGGTCCAACGACCGGCCGACGGAAGTTCCGCGTCCATGGGACGCCGCTGCCAGCAGCAGCAGCAGCGAGCAAATCCTCTGTCAGAGAGGGACCATTCGTTACCACCAATATTTTATTTAAGAAAATAATTTACGGAACATTAAGGCTATCCTCGTATAGGCTTAATTTTTGGAAGTTCATTACTTCTTTAACTAGCCTAAAGTCGTCACAAGTTCTGTGACGTACTGTCTGAATGCACAAGATTGATAAAAGGACCTCAAGGTATCTTTTTAGTACGGAGCGTTGTTTCAGCTGACACTTTTGTTTCAGCTGACGTTGTTTCAGCTGAGCGTTGTTTCAGCTGACGTTGTTTCAGCTGACGCTATTCAGCTGAGCGTTGTTTCAGCTGAATATAGCTAACTTACAAAATTCTCCCTGCTGAAATTCAACCTCTACATTATTGCGCAGGTAGTGTGTCCCTCAGAACTTTGGGTTAGAAGATCAAGGCAAAATGTTCACTTCTACATCTTCTGACACAGCAGTGTAGCTACAGCTTTTCACTCCAGACGACAGCTTTTTGCTCAAATTATAAATGATATTAGGCAGGTGTCATTTTAATCAGTCGACCTGCAAGAAGACACGAAAGTTTTGCAGGACTTCAGTTCCATTTTATGTACTCGTGAAACTCAGACTATCAGAAAATCTTTTACACAACACCAGGTGTAATAGGATTAAAGATGAGAGCCGTTGCAAGAATTTAGAAGGATTTCTGTCTTTCTTTGCTTTTTTCACGTTTGTCTGCAAAAATGTGTTTGTGAAACTAATTTGGAGAGCCGCCTGACTCCCGCCATCGCTGCGACGAAACTAGATATTTACGTGAGATTTATTTCTCATAATGCGGTTATTGGTCTTACCAGGTCAGATTAAAACTTTTATGATTAACGCTATGATAGTTTGCAAGTCTACTTGCAATCATTTAGTACAGAAAATCTTTCGTGTAGAGAGAATGCCGTGGGGATAAATACGAGTACTAGGCTGCTAAATATAGCTCATGATGCATCACATAGATCTCATCGTTGAAAATGAATTTGAGTTAATGGAACTGTTACTCAGATAAGACAAAATAGAAACATGAAAAAACTTCCGTTTGGTATAATGTTTCCTACCTTCAATCACTGCTGATGACATGTGAAAATACCGCTAGCTATTGGGGAATACCAGTGGCATTCTTTACTCTATTGAAACATTACTCATTATTATTATAATTTACCACCGTTTTATAAAATGTCACTCACTGCTTGAGGGATATCCGAAACTTAGGGTCCTGTTACTGCACTGCCAAATATTACTACTTGATTGAGAGAGCTTCTATTAATTTGAGAGGCCTGTGACTCCCCCCTCTTCATACCATATTTTTAACACTCGTTATCGAATGCGTTGCTTCATCGCCGTAGCCAATTTATTAGACTTAATTGAGAACTGCAAGCATGAGAATTTTAGTATAGTCACTAATTAGAATCGTAAATATCATCATTGCTGTATTAATTGAATACATTCTTACCAGCACAGACCACCGCATGCTTTGTTTGTGGTCAGAAGCACCGCAAAGTTGACCGACTGTTCGCTCGAATACAGTTTCGTCCGAATAGAAATCGTCCACTCTACCGTGGGTCGAGTTCGAGAATGTGGATGAGGAAACCTCACGCCTCTCTTATAAACCACAAAGTGGGATGTTCTGGAACCACAAAAACCTATTCCGAAGCATAGCAAAAATCCAAACAATTGGCCGATCGAAAAAGAAGTTTTACCGCGCATTGCAGATTGATGACGAAAACATGTCAGCGACAGTCTCGCCAAACTTGGAACAATACAAAATGATGCAAAAGTGCACTCCAGCGCTGGTTTCTGCGTTCGAATGAGAGGCTCAGTGAACTGCGATGGTGGGAATGACGAGTCATGGAGGCTGGAATGAGGCACATATTTGTACTGATGCAGAAATATCCTTGAGATTTATTTTGTTACTTATATCTGTTAACCTTAAATTAAAAGTCTTACTTATTCGCAATAACCTATGCGTGAAATTTTATGAATATTTATTGAAACCTATTTATATGTTATATGTTATATGCGAGGTATTTTAACTTTTAATTTTAAAACAATTTATCCGAACTATATCAATTCGAAAGATCACCCGTTATGGCTGCCGATTGAATTGGTTTCCTGCATTGGTTGTCCCAATTTTTTTTAATTCACATTGTGCGTAAATTTTGCTCACATCTTGAGTCCTATTGTAAGTTCATCTTAGTGTCACTCAACAGGCAGTTTTAAGTCAAACGTGTATTTTGCACTTCGCGTGTCGAGTTTCCTGATAGTTTCGGTGGAAATTTTGCCTTCCCAAGACACGCCTGAGCAATAAACTCTCCCTGCAACTCGTGGGTGAGAGGGTTATTGTTGGAAATCTAGTATTAAGTTGTTACAAAAATAATGGTCGCTCGAAGGCCAACGCATGCTTCTGAAATCGACCATTATTTTTGTAACAATATATTTACGGCTGACGAGTGGTTCTGAATAGGATTATGACTATATATGTGAATCATCTAATTACGTGCAAATTTACACGTGATTTGAGTCATAAAGAAATGTATCAGTATTTTAAGAGATAATTTAGTATTCCAACTTTTCGCAACAAATTCATGTACGCAATTTTCAATGGTGTGAGTGGCTTAGTAAGCCAATTCGTTTGCCAGGGCAATGCAGTCGTCTGTCTATTTTTCAACAGCAAAGTTCATGTATTAACGAGAACGAAAAATCTGTTAATTCGATGGAGAGAAAATTAAACCAATAGGGAAAACACACTAATGATTCCTGGTATATTTGAATTGAGAATTTCATTTTTAGCTCCGCATGATTAGGTTTCCTAAAATTTTATCCACGTTCACCGGTAGCACGAAGTCATTTTTAGGACAGATTATTTTCAAATTAATCGCAGAGTTTCGTTTCCAAAATAGCCTCGAGTTCAAAGTGATGTGAACTGTCACAAAATAGCAAGGACTATCATCGGACTACAACTTCATCACAAAGCATGATTTTTATTTCTGTTATGAGAAATTCGATTGAAATGAGCTATATGGCGACAATGTTATCAGTCATAATATGTTCAACAAATCTAAATCATTGATATTTGCCTCAAAACTTTGTAATTAACAAACAAGCTTCTCGTGACGTTTGTAGTAAGTCTATTACCATCGTTTCTAAAAGATACGTGCTGCTACTTCTCATAGGCAGGTCACTGAGTTGAACTAAATTATTTAATACGACTAATAATTTCCAGCAATTGCATTTCAAGAGGTATACATAACGTCGACGCTAAATAACTTCTAAGAATCTAGCCGACACTTCTGCTGTTTTTCTGTCCACACAGCGCATGCAAGTGTGATTCGTCTGCACTCATTAAACTTACGAGTATATTCGTCGGCGCGTATTGAACTTGCGGGTATATTCGCTGCCGCGTATTAAACTTACGAGTATAATCGCCGGCCCATATTAAATTTACGAGTGTATTTTACAACCCATATTAAACTCACGCGTGTATTCAACTGCGCATATTAAACTAACAAGCGTGTTCGCCTGCGTATATTAAACTTACGAATGTTATCGCCTGCGTATATTAAACTTACGAATGTTATCGCCAGCGTATATTGAACTTACAAGTGTGTGTGCCTGCGTATATTAACCTTACGAGTGTATATGCCTGCGTATATTAAACTTACGAGTGTATTCGCCTACGTATATTAAACTTACCGAGTAAATTTTAACGGTGTTGGAATGAAGCCCTGGAGCATCAGTGGAACGGGAAGTCGCCTAACATATCATACTCTCAGAGAAAATAAAAGCTTTTATCTGAAGATATGGCGTGAGAAGCTGGTGTGAACATTGGAATGAAATTTGTTCGTACAGTATAGCTGTATCCATAATTTATTGCGATTTTGAAAGCGTGCTTTAGCATCATGTTTCGTTAAAAATATTTATCTAATACCAGATGTAATATTGCATAATAAAAGTGATTATTATGACCTAATTATTCACATTATTATGCATCACAGCTTACTGACGAATTCATCACTTGCCTTAGTGTGTCAGGGAAAATTATGCATTGGCGAATATCCTTTCTAAAATACCTAACCTCATTTTTGGATCAGATTTACCATTGAGCCAAAATTCCTAATTAGTGGGCTAATAAGATTGCACATGAGCTGCATGGAAACATCTACTCAGCATTTTTGTTAGTTATGATGCATTTGAGGTGCATGGAAACATCTACTTTGCGTTTTTGTTAGTTATGATGCATACGAGGTGCATGGAAATATCTACTTAGCGTTTTTGTTAGCTTTGATGCATATGAGCTACATGGAAGTATTTACTTAGCGTTTATGATAGTTATGATGCTTGAACCTGTTCTTAAGCTCGGATTATTGCCTCCAGTCGTGCGTTTTTGACGGCTTTGTAACTGCACTGAAGATTGAAGACGCATTCAACCCGTACGTAATGTTTATTCGTTTATTCGTCGTAATTTTGCCTAGGAGGCCATTTTCTGGGCAACTTTCGGTACTTACCGCTAAGATCGTTCACGTGAAGAAACTAACTACATATATTCATCCCGTACGTCATGTGGCACATAAACTGTACAGGGGGACAGTGTTGAGTGACCCAGCGAACAACGGGGCCACAGAATGAATAGGCTACCATGTATGGCTACCATGTATGGATACCACATTGGGCTACCACATTGGGCTACCATATTGGACTACCACATTGGGCTACCATATTGGGATACCACATTGGGCCACCACATTTGGCTACCACATTTGGCTCCCATATTGGGCTACCATATTGGGCTACAATATGGAGTTACTATAAGGGTCTGCAACAACGCAATATTTCTACCAAAACAACAAGGGATACATAACGTTTCACAATTCCAACTCATCGTTTTTGTGGCGAGGCTGCTGATTCCTTGTCTGCCATGACGGAGGTTATTATGAGTGTTAATTTTTTGTGCTATCTACAAGTGTCAAATTTGCTTTACTATCGGTAAAATGTTGCAGTTGAAACGATGAAAGTATTATTGGTAAAATGTAATAACTGAAACGTTAGCAATAATTTCAGTACTGTGTCTCAATGATTTTAGTGCCGTTTCCAATTAAATTGATTATAATTATTTGTCCAACTAGAGATTTGATTTGACTTTTATCTCCCAGGCGGTTCGTTTTATAAAGTTGGATTGTTCCGTGACTCTTGGAATAAATTGTTTATTTTTTCGTGCGTGGGCTTATACCATCCACCTCACAACAGCTATTTAATCCCATATCTTTATTTTTCATTGAAATGTGAAGGTTTGAATTGCTCTAAAAGTAAACATATCATGGCATGTCTCAATTAATAAATCTGTAAGTTAAGCAGTGCATTAATTAAGGTTTTTTCTTGGATTTTTGTATCAATGTCATTAAAATTTCTATATCACTACACAGGTGAAGTGTACCTGTAAATGTGATGTACCTGCAAGTGTGGTGTACCTGCAAGTGTGGTGCCTGTAGGTGTGGTGTACCCTCAAGTGTGGTATATTCATAACTCATATTCCATGCAATATTAGGCCAGTTATAATTTTCAATGCATTTGATCGCTTTGATCTTGGCTGAAAGGTTTTCAGGCTGATGGATTGAAAATTAAATCTACATTTCCTATCAAAAACATTGCTTCGGAATTTCTTTAATCTCCACACTGCGTTCTAGCTGTAAATTGTCTCTTAGATCTGAACCTGACCAAGTATTGACTGAAACCTGAACGCTAAAGTAATCCCTGAGAAAGGATGAACGCTCAACTCAATCTTATCGCTAAAACTTTCAGCAAAGGAATAAATTGGCTGGTTTGATCGAACCACCTTAGATTGGCACGGAATTACTTCTACCTAAATCAACAACAAATAGATGAGTTATTTACTTCCAAGGGAAAGTTCCCTGATAACAAATTACTCGGTTTTTGATTCGCAAAGCTTCGTGGAATTTCAACGTATCCAATTAAAATGGGGAAAAATTAATCTGGGAATCAATTTAAGTTTTCTGATTTTCTGTCAGCAGAATTTTCCGGAAAAGTTCTGCTCAAACTGGTGGGATATTCGTTACCTACAAAACAATTGTTTGCATCGACAAAGTTTCTTTGAATTTTGAAACATCAATTGAAGATGTGGAAAAGATTCATACGGATGTGCGTCGACGTTTCAGATGTTTCTAAAAATTTTACTCAATTCTTGCTAGCATTTATAGATTATTTGTTATCAACAGAACAATTTTCCTGAATACAAAAAGTTTCGCTGGATTTTGAAATATCAAACCAAACTGTTAAAATATCATGTGGGCTAACGCTGGACTGTCACGAGTGTTTGCCCAAAATATGATACTTCGACAATTCCTGCATGAACTTGTGTGTTTTCGTTACCTACAGTGCAATAGCTCTGAATTTGCAAAATTTTATTGATTTTCGATTCACCATATAAAAAAGTGATGTAAGCAATGTGGGTACTCGCTTAAATTTTATAACTTTTGTGATATTCTTACAAAGTTTCTGAAGAACTCCTGCAGAAACTGATGTGTTATTTGTTATCTACCGAACAGTAGTTTGTTTTGGTGACGTCTCGTTGAATTTCGATTTATTTAATTTGAATACAAAAAATGTCATGAGGAATACACATATCGAAATTTACACTTTCGATAGGATTAATTAAAGTAGTTTCCAAACTTCTGTAGTTCTACAAAGGAGAAGAGTTTCCGCGCCGTTGTGTTTGAAGGTTCTGTGCCGGTCCCAAGTCACCAAGCTTGACCATATCACACTAATCACATGCGTGTAGTTTGTTCAAACAGTAAGGATTCGCTGCAGTGTGGAGCGGAGGTCGTCGGGCTGCGTGCTGATGGTGAATGCTGATCTTGCTCCATCTTCGGCTAAACGTAACTTTCTACTTCTTCCTTGCTTTCACCTTCCTATATTTTGTGTTATTGAATAGAATTTCTTTCATTTTGTTTTTTGTGCTACCTAGCACCAATTATCTAACGCGTACTCCATATTTAACTGGTTTATCCAGAACTACAAATAAACAATTTAAAATTTGACTATTGTCTAATTCGTCTAATAATGAGAGCGTTTGAAAAAACATTCTCAACCCTGAATTCCACTCCGTCAACTAAAATTTCCTCTTCTTTCTAAAAACTCAAAACTACTACTATTTTGTACAATCTATGTGAAGTACGCTTCTTCTACTATTTTCCTTCTAACTTAAACTTTTCTCACGCCAACCAGTTTCTGATGGAAACACTAAAAGACCACGCATCTTTTAGATTAGAGCCAATAATTAGAGAATTGTCAGAAAACGTAACATGCTGAAATATGCTTCTACTAAGTCCATTATTAGGAGAATAATTAATTTATTAACTTCCTACAGTACAAGCAAATTAGGTGGGTGCTATCAACTTTGGGGGCAGCGACGGGCGAACTCTTGCTTTTGAATAAGTCCTTGCAATCGACTGTAGGTTTACTGGTCGGTAATTAGAGACCCTGCCTATACATATCAAAATAATAGCAATATGATCACAGGATTCCGTTAGGTTTCATAATAAGTCTTTACTTTAGCGGCAGTAAGAAGTGGGAGACTATGGGTCGTGCGTCGGCAATCTTTGAGCACGTTCAAAAGAAACTGGTCATCTGCACCCTCTACCGCTGGAGCTCAGCGTGCGCTGCCTAGGATTTCGGTTGAACGCGGTTCCGGTGGTGGAAGACTGACATTCCGGCTCTAGACCCCAGGAGACCGACGGACTTCGGATAGCTGAGGCCATCCGTTCTCTCCAGCTTTCGATCGTTAATGTTCTGGCTCTTGCAGGCTTTAGGGTTTTTAAATGTCAATTTAATTACGTAGCAAAAGGCCAGTTTTATTGGAGGGATGGCTTAGAATCTTAACCAAAATATTCTAAACTTTAATAAATTGTTAAAAAATTGCCCTGCTAATTTGAAACAGTTTGTCGCTGAAGTCCAAGTTAAGCCGCTAACTTGCAATTTATTCATAGTGCGCGTTTCAGTTGTTGACGGTAAGTTCGTTAAAATGAATTGTTTATAAAAATCTATTAAGTATAAAGAAAATGTTTAATTACTAGTCGATTTAAAGTAAATGAATTTATTTAAAACCTTGACTTTTATTCCTGAAGTGTCGTGTACATTTGTGGGCGTGCGAATTACCGACACACTGACGTTATGTAATAGTTGCGAAAAAAGTGTCTTCACAACTTCTTAAAGAACGGATGTGAATTTTGTTATCTAAAATGCAATAATTTGGTATTTTTCAAGCTTTACTGAATCGTGAATCTTTAAGTTAAGATATGCAAAAGGTCTTAAAGGTATAAACCAACGTTTCATGATTTTTTACTAGTCTTTTTCTGAACAAGTTTGTTTCAACAGTCAAGTATGCTGTACCTAGGAGTTATAGATGTGGCAGCTGTTCTGTGAAGCGAAGAGAGCGGTCAAGAAAACATAACTGGGGAATGCTCGTTTATTCGTCGTAAAGTTATGCCTCAGGAGGCCATTTTCTGGGCAACTTTCGATGCTTACCGCTAATATCGTTCACGTGAAGATACTATCTATATATATACAAATTCTTCAGTGTCGAGAAGAATAAGAGTAATCGATAGACAGTCATGACGAAAATTGAGAATAAGTATTGACAGATGTGAGAGGACGAAAAAAGAGAGAAATGAGAGAAATTGTTATAATTTGCAATGTACGCTACAATTTCTGGAATATCAGTATTAGAACCTTATGTGTAAAACAATGACCAAGAGCTTTGGGTGCATTAAACAGAGTTTAGAATTGTGCAGCATAAGAATGCATGCAAAGATGAGAATTGCATGAACTATGGGGACGAACGACAGGAAGTGCCTTAAAATGTAATGAGTTTTATTTCATTACAAGTAAATCCAGTCTGTTCACCACGCTAGCAGCACTAAATTGCATGTTGTCCGTGAGCGAGGACATTCTTCGTTTAATTTTGCCCATGAATATGAATGAGGTGCACCATCACGAGACCTGGTACAGGAGATCAAGCTCACTCTCCATCAGTACGCTAAATTGAATCCAAACGGACACGCTGGTCTTCACACAATTATTCAAAGAGATTTTCCTTCAGACGATGTTGCGCACAAATAGTTGAATTTTTAATAAGAAAGCTCGCGATTTTTAAACTGGAAAACTGAAATTGGGTGTTCGATTTGTTGACGGAAGAGAGTAGTTACCTTGTATTTTGTTTGTAATGGGGAAACAATATATATTTTTTAACTTTTGGATCAAATTGCAAATTTTTGATAAATCAAAGCACATAGCGGGGTGCCAAAAGACCACGAAATGATTCCTTGAACCAATGAGAGAGAATAGAACTCTTCCTGATGACAATGAGAGTTTTCAAATGATCCTGAGATTTATGGAAATTAAACAAAAGACTACAGTGAACAAATTTGGCGAAGAGAATAAAAGATATTTGATAAGTTGAGGCGATTTCGTAGTCGCGACCAAAGTGACGCCGTGAAGGAAATGAGGATGTCGAAAAAATTAAAAAAACTTGAAGCCTGCAAATAAATTACGGGAGCATTTCGGAATTAGAAAATGCAGTTTGTCACGTGATTAAGTGGATAAAGATATTTAATGTGTATCAGAAAAAAACTGCAGAGGTGACGACATGAATGACGAAGAGGGTGAATGGAAGAGATCATGCAAAATGTTGTGCACATGTGACTCAGAGTAATTTTCGAAACCCACTAGCAATTCACAATAAAATAGTTAAATTCACCAATGAGGGTTTCTTTGAAAAGAATTGAAAAAAATCGAAAAAGGCAGAAAGCGAAACGGAATGTTGAGAGTAAATCGACTAGAAGAAGTAGACTAGGGAAGTTCTAGAGTGGGTAAAGGTCAAAAGAACATCAATTGATGAAGTTAATCTTTGGAATAAATTTTTTCTAGGTGAACAGTATGAAATTTTTTCTCAAGAATAGCCAACTGAATCAAAGGAACGAGACTAAAGTTCAAGTTGAATTTAGTTTTATCCCCTGCTGCTTCAGAAAAAACAAAACTTACTAGGAGAATAAAGCTTAACGGTGGCTTGGAAACTTTTGAACTTTAAAGGTAGCAGTTACTCGAAAGCGAGTAATGCCGCAAACAATTTCAAATGAATATTGCAAGAGCCCACTGCAAGAGAAAACTTACCTCTGAACCTTTAAAGAGACTGAAATTTAGTTTGAAATTGGGAAACTTTCAGTGAATCTACAAATCGAGTTTCTGCACAGAAGAGAGCGAAGGAATTATCCCAACAAATACCCCGACAGTAAATTTCTAATGAAATGATCTGCTCTTGGCAGCTTCTCATGTGATAAATACTGCTGTAGCGAGCATCTAGACATGTACCTCAGGAGGTAGGGATACATCAGCACATACGAGGCAACTAACAAGAGAGCCGTAGCCTCGCGAGTGGTTTTGAAGAAGCCCCGCAGATCACTAGAGATGCACCAAACATCCTGAGTATACCACACACCTAACGTGACTTTTTGATAGTAGCTCCTCTTTTTCAAGTTGACTTTCTTTTTATGGTTTTGAGTGCAATGTCTTTCACTTTTCACGACCTTATGCTCAATGCTTGGATTTGTGACTGCTTTTGTGACCGCCTTTCTTGCCGAAGTCCGAGTGGTGACCGTGCTTGTGGTGCTCGCCAAACTTGCCGTGATGGCCACTCTTGTCAGAGTGATGACCTCCTTTCTTGAAGAAACCGCTCTTGCCATGCTTGTCGTGTTCCTCATGACCCTGATGAGATCACATGCAGTGCATTAAAATTTATGCAACAAATAAAACACTGTTTGTGTATGGACAGCTGCAGAAGTATTCTGTCAGTTTTCAGTATGATGGCTGAAACGTTGTGTAACGTCTTGAATATCATCGGCATTGAGAATATTTAGTAGTTTTTCTTAAGTTGCTCTTGGAAAAATAGAACGAGTGATCCATCTCAATGCTGCAAATTGTCAAAATTAGAAATGCTGATTTCATTACTATTTATGTTTTTGGGGAACCTAGTATTTGTTCTAGGTTCAAATATGGAAAATACATAAACATGGATAACGAGTTTAAAGAGTTATTTCACGCTGCCAACCTGGATCGTTAGCTGAGTTAACGTCAATTATTAGAAAGAATACATAGACACTCTGTCCAGCAACTTTGCATAGCATGAACACAGTTGAACCATTTCCAAGGGGTCAAATCAGTCTGAAAACTGTCTGAAAATTGAAGTTTCTGTCTATGAGTTTATACATGGTGGAACAATTCAGAAAACGACATTAAACAATAATCCCCAACGCCAGTTCTTGATTGAGGTACAAAGTTAGCTGTGGAATCATTGACATTCCCTCGTTTTTTATTTTTCAAGTCACCTGTGCAGCAAGCTGTCAGAAAGGGCTCCAAAAATATCAGGAAAACTGAGGTTTACGTTTGGCGCAGCCTCAGGCTGAAAGCCAATATTCCATCTCTCTTTCGTCAAAATTTTCCGCCCTTGGGTCAACATTCTTCCTTTGTCCAGGAATTTTTCATGTGAGCTTTTATAATCACCTACATGTGTTATTACTTAGTTGGAATAACATATTACCTTGTGTGACTTGCCGGCAAAGCCACCGCCCTTGTGCTTGGAAAAGTGGGAGTCAAAGTGATCCCAGTCCTTGTGGTAGCCTTTCTTGTCGGCGTGGTCCCAGTGCTTCTTGCTCAGACCGTCCTCAGATTTGTGGTGGGCTTTCTTAAAGCCCTGCGTATTCAAGAAAATGTGTATTAATTTGCAAGTCAAAAACAATCCTAGTATGTAACAACAAATTTTACCTCTAGAACAGCAAGATAGAACCTCTGGGTAGGAATTGTATTGCTACAAAAGAAGATGCATTTCAGTTCTGCTGCTGCTGATATCATTTTGCCTCTTCTACTATCTGGATCTCAAAGATTGATCGTTAAGTCAGCAAGGATGAATGCTTAAGACAAGTGTACATCAGAATGTGAGAGTATAGGAGTATAGAAAATTTAAAAACTTATTACCATTGTATTTAGTAAGTCGCTTAAGGTATCTCTGCCATGATTTAAATCGATAATTTATTAAATTCAGGTGCTAAATTTAGAACTTCTAATGTAATTGCTCATCGCCTACTATGATCGTAAAACTTTACTTCATAAATGTATCAAGGTAATGGGGCTTCCGAAGAGATATATTTGTTGAGATATAATCATATGAAAAACTAATGAGATACCAAAAACCTCTCACTGTCTCATGTTTGTTGTGACTCGAATGACGCAAAACAATTCTGAAGAGTCATTGAAAAAGTTTCAGTTCGTTTCTAGAGTGAGAGGGATTCCTCATTTTTTCATAAATAATTTATAACTTTGACGTATCTTACAAAAGATTTTGACGCATCTTCATAAACGAGCCATGTATGTTCTAGGAAAACAAAATTGAGAAATTTTAACTTAAATTTGAACTAGAGTTTTGAGTATTTCTCTCTGAAATTAGTCCCTGAGGAAACATAAGCTTATCGAACTTTCGGGACTAAATTGATATCTTTTGGGTGGCTTTCAGTTCTTTTTTATGAGATCTCACGGTCATTGCTTAGCAGGCAGTCTAAATCTTCAAGTATATACAATGTACATTACGGTGACATACATGAACAGCATTAACCTGTCTAATTGTACTTAAATGTCACATAAACTTGTTGCCGTAAGCGAACATGTTCTCATAATCACTCTAGCAAAAAACAGTCATTGATGAAGAATAATGTTCAGTATTGTGAGAAGGACATTTGGCAGAAGCCTTTGGAAGCAGTTTTCTACACCTAACACCCTTGATTTCATACCTTCTTAGAGAAGCCACTGTCATGGAAGCTTTTGTCGCCGCTTTCATGGCTCTTGCCTCCTTTTTTGCCATCCTTGTGGTGGCCGTGCTTGTGGCTCTTGTGGTGGTCGCCATGAGAGCTCTTGCCCCCTTTGTCGAAGAATCCCTGGTGGACAAGCGTAGGAATAACTCGGAATATTCATTGACAGCTTAATATGTTCGGTATGATATATTGAATCAATTAATGTACCCATATACCCATGGATTGTTGCTACCACTGTGGAGCTGTGGCATTGAAAACTGTAACATCAAAATACATTCAAAACGCTATTTGATTTACACTTGAGATTTGACAATAGCGACCCGTAATAATTTGAGGGTGAATGGTTAGCTTAAAACCATATTATTTAAAAAAATAAATTAACTAAAAAATGGTAAGCATTTTCCCATTTATTTTGTTTACAGATGAACTGAATAGACTAACTGGGATATAAATAACAAATTTATTCAGATATTTTTCTTACATCATCGTCGATTGATTTTGAAATCTAATAGATTCTTAAACAATTATTACCTTCTTGCCGCTTTTCCCAAAGCCGCTTTTGTGTCCAGCCTTGTGTCCCTTGTCGCTCTTGAAGCCTCCACCTCCCTTGTGCCCTGACGACTTTCCGAAGCCGCTCTTGTGGCTGCTTGAGTGCCCGTGACCTGAATTATTTTGTGTCATATTATCATAAACACAAATAAACTTGCAGGTATGGATGATTTTTGCAAATAACAATACTAATGTTCATGGTTATGGAATGTACACTAAATGAATTAGCTTGTTGCATCCAGTTCATTGTTTGTCGTAAATAATTCATCACAATATTTGTAAAAAATTCATATGATTTCAATGAATTAATTAATGCTCTAGTTCTAAAATATACGTGGACTTAATAGTCATGAAAACTTATATTTCACATAACAGAGCACACGCGCTAGAGACTGTTGAAAAGGTTAGACCAGGGAAATCTTGATTTATCTGCACTTGTGTCTATCATGGTCAGCCATTAGAGATTTCGATCTATGTCATGTTCTGTCCTAGAAAATATATAGCAACCAATATGATTTTAACCTAATATTTTTTTCATTCTGCAAAGGTCCCTAATAACACTTTTATTATCATTTGAATTTATTAATATCTTATATTATATATTTCTGACGTGACTCACCTCCAGCAGCAGCTTGGAGATCGTGTTCGACGACAGCCACGTACTGCTGACTCCCTGCTGGCTTCAAATCCTTCTTCTGGTTTTCAGGCTTTTTGCTGGCTGCTGGTTTCGTAGCAGAAACTGTGGTATTTTTCACAGCAGTGGCTGCACTAGCTGTTGATTTTGCTCCTGCTGTCGGTTTGGCTTCATCTTTCTTTTTAGCCTCGGCTGTTTGCTTGGCAGCTTTCTTCTTCGCTTCATCGAGGTCTTTGGTACTTCCAGTCTTTGGCTCGGGAGTGGTGGAAGCTTTCCTCAAAGTTAGAAGCTTAGTGACAATTTGGCTTCCACTGGCTTGCAATCCACCGTCTCTTTTGTTACTGTTACCACCAGCAGCTGGAGCCCGCTTGACATTTTGAGTAGACTCAGCAGCCGTGTTGTTCACTTTGTTAATCTTTACAGCACCAGTTTTGATGACTACCTGCCCTTGGATCGGCTGTTTGGCTGTGACCGTGGTTTTTTGCAATGTCTTGGGTGCTGCAGCTGGTTGTTTGTTAGGTGTTGCGTGCTGTTTAACTGTTGCAGGTTGTTTGGCTGCGGTTGTTGGCTTGGTTGCCGTTTCTTGCTTTTTGGCAGAAGGTTGCTGAGGTACGCCAGCTGCTACTGCAACCAGTAGCAACAGCAACGCAAGGGTAGCGAGCTGTAGAAGAATATATCATATTCATATTAATAAAACGTACATGCCTTTGCGGGGATTAATAAATATTCTTCAGACAAAAACTTATGCATCGACAAATGAAAACAACAAATTAACGCAGCAATTAACAAAAATGAGACTAAAATTATCCATTACCATGCTTTATTTTCATATTATATTCATTGTTCAGTATCAAATTGATAATAATGATTAAAATTGAAATCAAAACAACTGAAACTTTTAAATAAATTTCTTGCATGAACAGAAGCCTTCTCGATGGGTGAATGAGAGACTAACCCTTAAGACTGTGCAACCTCCTTCCCACGACTCTGGTGCATCTCTGGCAAATTTTGCTGCATTATTGAGATATTATTAAGCACGGAGGAAATTTTATTGAAGTTTTTCCACTGCCATAAACGAGGAGTAGATTGCTGGGAATTTATATCGTCTTCACCTGCTCATCTTCTTTTAAAATAAAATGAACTTTTTAAGCCAACGATAAAAGCAAACATTTGTCCTCCCCATTGGCATTGCGCGTTCATGCCGGACACTTATTACTGATTACGAATTAATTGGTTACTGACTCCAGTTAATCTCCCTTTATATTTAAATTTTTTAGTTAAATAGTAAAAAACCTGCGATTTTTTTCGTTTTTCTTCCTTGTCTCTGAGAGAGTGAACTAATTTCAAGCAATTTTAAGCAACTAATTTAATTTTAAACTAATTTTAGATACATGTACAGCACTACCCGCTATATATCTGGAAAGTATTGTTCTCTTGAGTGAAGGATTCAACCTCATTATGCTTGTCAGAAAACAAACGTTTAGTTAACATACCTGCGGCGCACGAGGACGCATTGTAGAGTTCCAAGCAAATCACCAAACGAAAGAAAAACTCCTTTTTCGCTGGCGTGGGGAGGAGCAGTTCACCATGCACTAACTTCGTTGTTTAATGTCTTATGCTGATCCCAGGAGAAGAAGCGACAACAACGCTATTTCGATCGTTCGAGGACAGATTTTCAAAATTATTCGATCGGTAAAAGACAACTATCGTTCGACTGAAGAAGAAGATGAAGGTAGGAGAGAGGAGTAGTGTTCGAGGAGCAGACGACACTGAAGGACTGCATGCCTGACTCGAGGTGCAAGCAGCTTTTAAAAGTCGTCCCGATACACTTGGTCGGGTTGCAGCTGACCGACCAGAACCAAAAGAGTAACAATCGCAGGTGGTGCAGCGACAGCGCTCACGGTTACAGCCAGGTGGTTGCGCCTCACTAGTTTCTAGTGTCACACTCGTGTGAACTGATCATGTTGCAGGTGGTGCTGTGGAAACTCTTGAAATCCAGGTTCGTGTGAAACTGTACACATTTTACAACTGTTGACATAGTTCACTTCACAGCAACAGTTAACTCGTTTAAATTTCACAATTGTTGCAAAAAACTTTGACGCTACTGTTGTTTGGGATGGAGTTATTGAACATGGTGTAATTGGTCCTGATTTTGATTCGATTTGGATTTTGTTATGAGCTTGCTGCCATCTGTTAGGTATTGAATAAAATCCAGCGTTGAGTCTTGGGCCTCGATGCTGGACTTCAGGCATGGCCTCAACGCGGGATTTCAGGCCTGGGCCTCGACGCTGGACTTCAGGTCTGGGCCTCAACATTGGACTTCAGGTCTGGGCCTCGACGCTGGACTTCAGGCATGGCCTCAACATTGGACTTCAGGCCTGAGCCTCGACGCTGGACTTCAGGCCTGGCCTCAGCGCGGAATTTCAGGCCGGACCCTCGACGCTGGACTTCAGGCATGGCCTCAACGCGGGATTTCAGGCCTGGGCCTCGATGCTGGACTTCAGGCCTGGGCCTCAATGCTGGATTTCAGGCCTGGGCCTCAATGCTGGACTTCAGGCCTGAGCCTCAATGCTGGAGTCTGGGCATGAGCCTCGATGCTGGGTTCAGTGAGACAACAGCGTCTCGTGCTGCAGTGGGCGACGAGCGTTGCACCTTAATGTTCATAATTTGATGCTGTAATTCAACAATCTTCATTTACAGGGGCTGACGAAGAAAATCACTCAGAAGAATTCTCAATTTTATGCCTCAGCTTTTAATTAATTTCCTAATAATTGTGCCTGTAATTATTTTCCAGCTTTCAATTTATTTGTATTTGCTACCGGAAATTATCTACAATGGAAATATTTCAAAATCTCTGAATGAAAATTTTCCGTATGAAATAAAAAGGACAATTAATATGAATATAAATGAAAATTATCGTTGATGCATATGAAAATGAGTAAAACAAACTCTGAATAAGGGTGGCATCAGCGTACACACGTAACACACGTACAGTATAGGACTGCATTGCAGAAAATGTAGTTTCTCTTGTTCAATGGAGCGTCCTGTCTGCGCTGTAGAAGCTCTGTGGTCTCCTGGAGAACGAGATGCAAAAATCTGATGACGCCCTTTTCCTGCATTCTTTTCTAACTTTTTTCTCAGGTTTCCACATTTCTCTCCTTTCCAATTATCTTGCGCTGTTTTGTCTGCCTGAGCAAAACCTCGACAGAAGCAAAACCGGCGACCAGGAGGAGCTGATGCGTTCAGGCGTCTGCTGGAACAGAGGAGGTCGGCAGAGGGGAGGGGACAGGGGGAACAGCAGGGGGCGACGACGAAGGAGGGACGACAGTGGGGAGGAATGAAGTAGGATGGAAAGTAGTTAATGTCGTCTTTTAGCTTTACGTATCGTATCTATTAATTGAATTTTTCATGTCGTTTGTTCGTTTCAAACAATGCAACAGGCTCTAAGTCTCAAAATTCTTCGAGTCCATCATTTCTCTGCAACATATGTGGATTCGGGGTTGAAAGGTAACACAATTATATACATACATTATGACATGAATTTAGATCTAGTTTATCTCGATATAAATGGTCCAAAGAACGCGTTCATCGGCATACAGTATTTTAAATGTTTAACTCTGGCTTATCAGCTATAGCAGTAAATTTCGAATGCTAAACAAATATTTTCACGAAATAAATAATTTTTCCAGCTGGGAACAGTTATCTATTCTTTATCTGTCAACTAGAAATTTTAAAAATTCATGCCTTTAATGATTTAATTTTAATGATTTAATGATTAAGGGAGAATTAACAACCATTGCATATGGCATCATACGTTGCTAGAAGAGGTTATCAGCGTTCAAAAGAAGCAAGCGATCAACTCATTCAGTACCGATCAGTCGCCAAGTTGATTTCCGCTTGATATTATCCCGATGCTATCTTTTTCATACCTCAAAAGTAGACAACGTGAAAACAAAAATGTCAGGGGAGATTTGTAAAATAATTCAGATGCTCTAAAAATTATTTATCTCTGTAGTTGTTTTAGTTTTTCCTTGTAGGAAGTACTGGACGAGGAAAAATTGGCATCGTACGTGGAAGTCAAAGGGCTAATTCTTCTGTAATTTCTTCCCTAAAACTCAAGCAGCGCGTGTTCAACCTGAATGAAAGTTATACTTAAATTTCAAATACTTCTTTACCATCCAAGTTTTAACTTGGGCTCTGGCATGTAAACAACTGATACAATTTGCCAGTTAGAAACATAAATATTAAAATGTTAAGTATTACTAATAAGCAAGCTTCTCCTTACTAGAAAAGGAACTAACAAACCCCATTGTTTGCTTCTTACAGTCATGATTATTTCCAAGCCAGAATTCTCAATGTCAATCGTAATGATTTACAAGCCAGAATGTGACGGAAATTGCACTATCACCATTGGCGATTTACAAGCTAGAATATCAAGAAATTCTCACCGTCAATCTTAGTGATTCACGAGCCGGAATGTGAGGGAATTCTCACTGTCAATCTTACCGATTTACAAGCCAGAATGTGAGGGAATTCTCACTGTCACGTGTAGCGATTTACAAGCCAGAATATCAGGAAATTCCCACTGTCAATCTTAGCGATTTACGAGCCAGAATTTGAGAATATTCTCACTGTCAATCTTAGTGATTTCCATGCGTCAGCCGTGAGTCAGCCATGAGTCAGCCATGAGTCCGCCATGAGTCCGCCATGAGTCAGCCATGAGTCAGCCATGAGTCAGCCATGAATCAGCCATGAGTCAGCCATGAGTCAGGAAAGAAGTGCAGTCGCTGTAGCAAAGTGTTAGTGAGCTGTGAACACGATGTTCTAGAAATTTATTTCTTTTAAAATTCTCTCATCAAATTTTTATGAATTCCCTGAGACTGAAATAGGTTTGAGAGTGAAATGGACGTAGAATTTTAATCATTTATTGTTGAAGGTAAACGCTCAATTGGGATCCATGTACGCAGCATCAAATGGCTTTGGCTGCAGAATAAACTGCTCAGATTGATACTAACTAAACTTCAAATGCGTACAAATAATATCAACAAAGCGTAGGGTAAAATAATGAGTAAGAATAAAATGTTTCAAAAGGTATTAGAAAAAATAAAATATAGTCAAGCACTTAGTTTCAATAAAATGCATATGAAAGCGATTTAAATTGGTATAATATTGTTCGAAATAAGAAGTAGATGCAATATGCGCAGAACGATCTCATGTGTACATCATAATTATTCCGGTGATAAAAATGTGAATCATCGCCGTATGTGGAAGCTACTCGATTGTTAAAGCGATTATAATCCCGTTATAGCATTGATTGAATTATTTAGAGTACAAGCAAATAACCTTCGTTCCTCACTCATTTTGACCAGCAAATCCGATCATCTAATTCAGACTAGATTTCCACAGAAATTTTTTGTAGTGTGCGCCACGTAATTGCAAAGATTGCTTCCAATCACGCCAGCAAGAGGTCAGATGATAGCAATCATTTATACGGCTGTCAGCTAGAGTACATAATGGGATGCTGCACATTTCTGAGCAAAAACATAAACTAGAAAAACGAGAATATCACGGCATCAAAATGTATTTGTTATTCTTCGTAACCTGAGCAGGCCGTGGTATGCGTTGTTGGTCAACTGAATAATAGTTTCCGTATTGTTTTGCTGCACATTTCGGTCCGATGAACTATTATGTATTACTTTTAAATCCAAATGATAGGCCATCACGGGCGTTAGGCCTGACGTTCACGTAACGGTTCTCATTTCAAAGTGAAATCAAAATGAAAAAAAATTACTGAGCTTTGATTAGCTGACAGCATTGGCACCAGGCACGCTTGTGCAGGCTGCCTGTCAGGTCATCTGTCAGGTAACTAACTTGTCTGACTACCCATCTGGTGTCCTGTCAAGCAACTTGTCACATAACTTGTCATTCAAGCAACAAGCGTCCTACTATCATAGATGGTGACAGGCAGGTTAAAGCCCTTCTATTTTGACCTGCACAGCTGTTCTGAACAAGTTAAAGGACAGGCAGGTAGATCTGTTAAGTAAATTTGAACAGCTTACCTCAGGTATCAATATCTCAAAGCATTTTTTAATACAACATGCAGTATGTAGAAAACGACGCAAAAATCACAACTTTATACTTGGGAATGAGCCGAGAAAAGCTCGAAGCATCCTCGACACTTTCATGGTTTGGATCAACCGTCTTGCATCAAAGTTTTGTGGGCGATAAGCCAGAGACAATAACGAACACTCAAGCTTTGTTACATCAGAGTGCCGCCCTGCTTAGTCTTACAAAACCTGACCACAATGAGGCAACTATTGAGACCAAGCAAACTCTTCGATCGAGGCCATGTGTAGGTGAGGATCAGCAAATGTAAACGAGTTTAACACTCGGATTGGATAGTATGATGTTATGAAATTTGTACAAAATGATATAGAATGCATGAAAGAACATTGGAAAAGTTAAGGGTTCAGTTCATTGTGGAAGTATATTAAAATATTAATCCTTCTGAATATCATCTTAACAGTAACGACTGGCTGTCGTGAATGATGCTTGTCACCTTCATTTTGTCAGGCTGATGAAGGATACACGGAGAATACATGTCAAGGAATGAAAAAGAGAAAAATAAAAGAGACGAATGGAAGGGGAAGAGAGGATGTGAAGTATGAATTTAAAGTGAGGAAGAGGAGAAAGATGGAAAGACTCGAGAAAAATATGTGGTAACTTGCAAAGTTCAGTGCATTTCACTGACATTTTGTCACATTTTCTTAAGAAGACATGAAATTTAAGAACATCTAATATGCTCAAATATTTTTCAAAAGATTATGATAAACACGTTTTCGTTACAATTTTCTAGAGTTTGTGTTTACAAAATAATGTACGTGTTCAATCGAGAACTTTCGAGATTTTTGGATTAAAAAATGAACAGAAGGCACTGATGTTACAAGCTTCTTAACTCATTGTAGGTTAATTTTTGTGAGTGAATATCAAATTGAAGACCAATTTTTTCAAGATTTTCAGCCATGAACGGTAAAACTGTACCCACAAGTTGTTTTTTTACCTTTTAATGAATGTTTCGAAGTCCAACAAAATTCTGCAGAAACATAAATATTCTTCTATAGATTACAAAAACAAACGAGTTTTATGCAAAAATCTAGCAAATAATATGCACATGTGAACATGCAAAATTTTCAGTTCAAATAATTTTAAAAGCAGAAATAAGATCGCAGCGCATTTCAAAATAATCTAAATTTTGAAAAATAATTTCGATAAATTAAAATAAAATGCTGGAAAATTTTGTTTAAATGATTTTCTGTTATGAAATGGTATTGATATTAGGAAGCGTCGTTGATTTTTGTTGGGTGAAAATTTATATATTATTTAAGTTAAGTAGCTGTTGGCTATAAATAATTAAAAAATTGATTAGCTGTTGTTGGGAACGCCAGTTCTTTGCAGGCAGCCTCATGTTCATTTGTGACTTCTCATTTGTTTTGCAGTCTCTTGAAGTCGTTGTGAGGAAAAATAAAGACAATTAAATAAATAGGTAACTTTAATGTTCTAAACCTTGTACATTTTGAAGTTGTAAGTTAGACTAACATTAAACAGCAGGTGGCAACCTTGATGCGCAATCCCCTTGCATGATATCAATGCACCCAAGCTTATATAGATCAAATCACATTAATATGGACATATCGGTGCACCTAAACATATACATATCAATGCACGTATACATATACATGCATATGAATGCACATAAACACATATACATGCATACAAATGCATTGTCATTGAGACTACGTAAATTTGTTGTAAGCAATAAATGAACCCTGAAAAAAAGACAAGTTCGCTCGATGCCTTAAGGTGGAGGAGTGAAGGGGGGCATCTTGCATCCCACGGCTGTACGTGGTGATGTACGAAACGTTCTCATGTTATATTATTATTGTGTTAGATTATTATCGCATTATATTATTTGGTTACAGTTAATCCAACTCCAACACAAACATTATGGTGTGATGGAGGTCAATGACCACCTCCATCATCACCAGCTTCATGTTTCTCATTGTGTGTCTCGTCATGTCGATGACCGGAGTGATGATGGTGGTGGCCCTCATCACCTTCATGCTTCTTGTGAGCTCTGTCGTGGTGATGGTGATGACCATGCTTGTGATGGCCTTTCTCGTGGTGCCCCTTGTGATGCTTGTCGCCCTTGGAAATGAAAATAAAATAATAAAATAACAGGCAAACTGCATAGTGTATATACGTTTACACAGTAGTTTTCATATTGAACTTCTCCATATACGTATAACGTTGAAGTTCGCGGTGTTACATTCTGAAAAATATTCATTTCTTATCGCACCTTTTACTGTTTATTTACAACAATCAAATAATATTTTTCAAAGATACAAGTATGATATATATTTTTATACAATAAATACGTATCAGATTGCAAATATGTAACTGGAAATGGTTTCCTAGCAGAGGCATGCATACAAAGTTCTGCAAGGCTAAGGGTTTGTTTGTTATAGATCAATTGATGTAAGTTTTAGTAGATGTGAAATGAACAGTGTATAGTTCTGATATACATATACTATTCGTACACGTCTAGCGATTTCAGGTAATATTTTATGCAAATTGTCAAGTTAATTACTGTAATAGGGCGTATCATTTCTAAAACAAGAAATTTTAAATTCATTTCAAGATATAACTTGTATTTCATTTACATATTCTATACGCATGTATGTTTCTGTATCATTCGCATTGCAATAAAGTTCAGGATTGGATTCATTCAACATCCATCTCTGCTGGCTGTTATTTACTCTACTTATTTCAAAAACCTCCCAACCAATTGATGACCCAACTGCGACTGTCCGAGTGCACACACCTAACTGTACAACTGAACATTTGCTCACGAGTGTTCCTGACATATGTTGCTACAGGGTATCCCCAAAAAATGTATACATTCATTTTCAAAAGGCTGTAATTTGAATACTACTGGTGCTAGGAATCTGAAACAGGTCTCATTAGAAATAGAATAGAATGAGGCGATAGGAACGAGCCTTTTGGCCCATTTTCGGATTGGTACCCAAGTCCCATGCCGTAATTCTAGCCAAACGATGGTCACACACAAACTGACAGCCGCGGCAGCGGGCCTCGAACCTCGATCTTCTCGCATCGCAAGCAAGTTCGCTCAGCAGTCGATCAAGCTGGTGTAGTCTAAAGTTTTATTTTGTATCTAAAATATGTTGTAACCTACCTCTTTTACACCTTATGACTAACAGTAGTATTCAAACTATAGCCTTTTAAAAATGCATACATTTTTTGACACACCCTGGACTAACCTAATGTTTCATACCTTACTTACTTGCTGACCTCTTATTTAGTCTTCGGATTTTTTAAGATGATACATTGCTAAGCTCTGAAATGTTAAAGACCCGGGACTTAAACTCTTAAAAACTGCATAGAACGTTTCTATGATGCTTGTATTGCTACATTATTGATTACCAAAAAGGAGCCACCATCAAAAACTCCTTTTTTGAACTTTTCGAAGAACTTGTCTAAGTGGTCGTGGTCTCCGTAGTACTCCTTGTTGTCAACGTCTTTATAATGCTTCTTCTGCACCATGTACTCCTTTGAGTGACGTACTTCCTTGGAGCCCTGCAACAAAGTATTTCGTGAACCACTAAGAAATCTGTGTGAGACAAATTCAACATCCTGGATACATAAATTGCTGTTATTCTGTGAGGTAAGCAAATGAGAATAAATTGATGCTAAAAAATCGATACCATTAGAGCATTGGTATTAAATAGTACTATTATGATGTAACAAATACGTTCAATTGAATGCATTGGAAATGTTAAATACTTCCAATGGAGTGCAAAGTGAATGTCACTTTGCAATATTCTAGCCAAATGGCACTTTCTTCTCACCAAATCGAGAATATCTCTTGTTTTCGTAGCTTCAGGCCCATGTTGGTGTCCCAGTAGTGTAATGTGCCTCTCAACATGTGTCATGTGTCTCCGTAGTGTATTGTGTGTCTCGTAGTAAACGCAACACTACTCACGCATCAGAAGGTGAAATTTGTCAAAAATTTGTAAGAACAGGAGGTGCATACTCCTAAAAAATACGACACGAATTTTAGAAGCGCGCATAAGCTTTCGTAAACTTATCTAAAGGTGTTTAAGAATTCATAAACCTTACTAAGCCTCATAAGCACAAGCCTATACAAGTTCACATAAATGTAAATCAACTTACATATGCTCAACTTACTTATGCCATGAACGTTGAATTTCAGAAATGAAACTATTTTCCAAAAAATTAACCGTATTGAAGTATTCTTTAAAATTGATTCACGCCTCTTTATACCTTGTTGTTGTGTCCTTTTTGCTGGCGTTTGCTTGAACCTTTTTTGTGTCCAATGATTCCCTTGTCCCCTTTCTCGTAGTGCCCTTTGCGGTACTGGCCGTGGTGAGCCGAGTCTTCGTGGAGCGAGCCTTTCTTGTGCTGATTCTGAACACGATACATGAAAGACAGACAACATTCAAGAAACAAGTTGGACAGCAGTGAGTGTTGATGTAACCAGTTGCACAGTAGATGAGGTTGTCAGAACGATTTGGACAGCAGACAATATTGTCAAATTCGTTAGTGCAGAAGAGAACATTGCTTAAATCAATACAACAACTAAATAGAACTTGGGGTACAAAAAATTACTCTGGCAACAATTTTGTGTCTAGTTTACGAGAGCAAAGAAAATTTATTGTAGCAAGCCTTACCTTACTGAAATATCTTATCAATATGAAGACAATAATGAACGAAGTTATGAACAGAGTTGTACTTTTAATTCACAGAATCTGAAAACTTGTAAAGTTTTTCTGTATCGATATTGAATGTTTTTGAACCTCTACATTAAGGTAGTAAGAATATCATTTTTTAAACACCCGTATAGCTGAACAATAATAAAGTGAATATATGGTCCAGCGCGTGATAAAACAAGCAGTAAAACTTTTATTCTGTGAGTGAAGTCATTCTTAAAGAATGAAGAACTGGTTTTAGCGCAAGAATGACTTCTTCAGAACAGGCATTTATCAATATCAACGTGAATACGTAACGCAGGTAAACATTAAACACATAAGAACTCTGATTCGCAAAAAATATTCGGACTCATTCAAAAGGTTTCCGAATGAGGCTCGCAAGTAAAATTACCTCTTTGTGATCTTGATCGTAATCTTCGTCGCTGAGTTTTTTGTGGCCTTCCTTGACTGTGTGATGCTCGTCTTCCTCGTGTCCTTTGGCTTCTTTGTATGCAGATTTGTGGGACTTTGTAAAGCCATGACCTGATATATAAAGTATGGAGGTAAGAAATATAAAAAAGGAAAGAAAGAATACTGAAATTAAAGGGTAAATTAGGACACTAGACATTTAACGAAGTTTGAGAAAAGTATCGTTTGAAAAATACTGAAAGCATCGTGATTATTCGTATACTTAATGCATCGTGTACTATGGCGAACATTTTTCCGATAAATCAGAAAAGTAAATGCTCATGCAGAGAGTTTGAGAAGAGATGGCTTCTCAGTTCTGTCGTTCTAATTTCTGTGTTATGAATTACGATGGAAGCGTACGATCTGCAAGCATTTTAACGTTCACAGTCTTTTATTAATTCAATCGTATTTCTAGTGATGGAAATCATCATACCTTAAAAAGAACGCACCATAAGCACTGAGCATGACTTTGCTGCCCACAAGTTTTCCAAGCTATAGCAATTCTCATTTTGTGACATCAAAAATGCATGCTCTGCAGCATAACATATATTTTATCGTTTAAATTGTGAAGGTAAGTACTTTAAGAACTCAAATTGTGAAATTCACTTCACAAGATAAGAAGAATTTCAGCAAACTTACGAGCTAAACGATTAATGAAATAATTTTCATCATTTAAGATCAAAACATTCTGTTCTGGGTTTCATTGCAAGATTGAGAACGAAAAAATTATGAATTCCAAGCTTTTTGTCTCTGTGTGTTCCACTCATTTTTATGGTCAGAGCCGAGGATTTTCGAGTCTTATCATCTGACGAAGATTTAGGTTAGCAATTATTAGGTCAGCAACAGTTGTGGTTAGCAGGTTTTAATTTCCAAATAAAATCCTTGACATGAGTATGATATTAAATTAGAGCTCAGTCAAATAATTAAGAATCTATGATGCGACGATAACAAAGAACATTGTTTTGGCAAGCGTTATTACCGGAATAAAATTCCATTTTAAGATAAACTTAATGGAACTAAAATTTTAAAAATGGCTTAAAGAATACATAATAGTAGCTATGAAATGTGTTTGGTGAGTTACTCAATTCCATAAACCAGAATTGAAAACAATGTGTCACATTTTTTTGCATAACCTGGTATTTCATGGAAAGATTACTGAAGAAGAATCTTACCAGCTTGAAGTAACACGGCAGTGATAGAACTGTTACATCCTATTAGTGTAATCTGTCACTGGATGAGTAGGTGGCGGAAGTATTATGTTATAATGAAACTTTCACTTCACGTACACCTGTGAAAATAGCTCCCAACTTACTTTTGTTCTTCTTCTTCTTGTCCTTTCTACTAGATGATAGCTTCAAAGGTTCTTCAGAAACTTGGTGAAGATTGGAGCCCTTCGCAGTTTGATGTCGTTTTGTAGGTGCAGAATTTGATGTACGCACTTGCGACTGCTGTCGTTTCAAGGGTGTCTCAGACTGGGAGAGAATGAGTCCTTTTCGCTTAGCGGGTCTTTGAGGTCTTTTGAGAACATGAAGTTCTTCCAAAGGACTTTTGGACTTATGGGAAACATGAACCTGTTCTTTTAGGGGTCTATGAGACTCATCGCCTGCCTGTTGTTGGTTCTTCATCGGATGTTTGGATTCATAATCAACCTGATTGGAAGGCGTATGTGACTTTTGAAGTGTCTGTTCCTTCCGTTTGCGAGACCAATTGGATTTAGAAGACGTTGGCTGTTTTTCTTTTGTATTTTGTTCATACTCATACAGGACTTTTTCCTGCGTATTAGGCGGCCTGTACTTCGTATTTGACTTAAGATGGTTTTTAGATTCTCTTCCATAATCCTGACGCCCTTTTATTTCTTTCACCTTAGGATAGGAATATCCCTCAGTTTTTCCTTTAATTGTTTTATGAGGCTTCAAAAATAAATTAAATGTTTCATGATTGGTCTTCGTAGTACTGGAAACTACTTGTTGGTGCTTTCGTTTTGGATTGTATGTGTGAGTTAGAATTTGTTCTTCGTCCTTCCTTTGAGCAAGCAATTTATATGAGTCATTTTGGTCACTTTTTAATTGACCCTTTTTCAAGACACTTGTCTTGCCTTCGGACTTACTGAAATCATGGGGTACTGTTTTCGATTGACGTATGTCATCATTTTTAAATTTTGGAAAATGTTGATTTTTATGGTTTCTTTTTTTGCTTTGTTTTGGCGCTCTTGGTTTAGTTTTGTTAGGGGGAGGTAAAATATTTGTACGGCGTGCAGAGATCTTTTGACTCTCTTGATAATGCTGTGTTTTAGTCGGCACATTATTAGAAATGGAGCTCCTGTTTCTGGAGTTCATTCGTTCATGTCCGCCAAATTTCTTCGTCGATTGTCCATCTTGCTGCCGATGCTGGACTTTAAAGTCGTCAAAATTACTGGGCTCTAGATTTTTCTTATACGCTTTCTCGTAATCTGGCTCACTAGCTTTATTTCGTAAACCTTTATTAACTGAATTGTCGTGTTGTCGGTCAGTCAAAGAATAACGAGATGGATGATTGTCTGGGCTTGAAGATTGATGTGTCTTGTTATCATGGTCTTGATCCTGGATTAACTGGTGTTCTTCATCAAGAGGAACAATGTTCCCACCCGACATCGGATAATTTTCTTTTGGATTCACATGTAAGGGTTCAGAGGCAGAAGAATGAGAGGCGTTTTCATCTGTACGATCTTTACGTTCACGTAAGCTTTGACGCAAAACTTTTCCGTCTAATGACGGTCGTAAACCTGGAGGAATAATTTTTTGGGAAGGGACAACTCCCGTGCTCTCTTGACTGACATTAGATTTTGAAGTTGGTGACTTTCTTGCTCCCATTCTTGCCCGAGCTTGAGCGAGTTGTCGTTGTTGTATAGCTTTCAAAAACGTGGATACCTCGTCTGGAACGAGGGTTCCAGAATGTTCGTGTTCGTTTCCTTCGTTTCTATGTTGGATAATATTGTCCATGCTTTCAAGTTCATTCAAAGACACACCTTCAACGCCATTCTGAGCTTTCCCGTAACTCGGATTTCTAAAAGTGGTAGGATTGACTCTTGAAACTTTTGCATGTGATTTCTCATCATGATGAGAAATTTTACCGCTGAAAATCACTTCGTTTTCATATTTTGAGGGCTTATACACTACCTCCATGTCCTTTTGAATTAGTTCGTTTTCCCTTTGCTGTCTAGAATCACCATAGTTCTGTGATTCTCGCGTTTTGGCATCGTCAGAGCTTTTTAGGTTAGTTGCTTCATAGACTGGTGAAAATTGCTTGTTATTTCGTCTTCTCAAGTACGGTCTCGTTTGTATTTTATCACGTGCATGTAAGTCTGAATCTGTTTTACGCTTCTCATAGCCTGTATGTTCATCACGAGGAGTTTTCAAAGGACGACTGTTAACGCGCTGTGGAATTTCATTCACAGAATTGTCTCCATTCTTGTATTGAGTTTCCGATAAGCTGGGGTCTACAGTTGATGGAGACAAAAGTAGTGTACTCTGATTGGAATCTTGATGGCTTAAAAAGTTTCCATCACCCGACAAATCAGAGAACATCACTTGTTCTCCAACGTTAGATATTCTCTGAAGTCGGGGTCGATTTTCCTTTAGCCCCAAAGACGAAACTGGGCAGATCGCTACCGCTGTCACGACGACAAGCAGAACTCGATTCTGGAGCAGAAAAAAAATTGTGAGAACAATGCAGGGGCTCAAATATTAAAAGACAACCTATGTGGCAGCAAAACTCTATTGTCCAAAGAGACGAACAGTAATTAGTTCACGTAATAAAAATGCTCCTGGGACTTCGGACTTGCATAGATCTCTGCACTTCGAGATGGGGGCCAATGCAGGACCACGTGCATTGTTAATACTGTCAATAAGAAGATTTTGATCGGCATGAAGCCTGACTGGCTGTTATTGAGAATGATTCTACTTCTTTCGCTTCAGTCTTTTTGTAAATTCCCATAAAAAAATAGGGAGCTCTCGCAAACATGACAAAGTAATTGCAGAACTTAATAATTTGTTGAATTTAGTTCAATAATTAACAGATTTATGCATCATAATTTAATGGAGTATGAGGAGCTAGTTTGCTATATTATAATTCAGTCCCAGGAAAAATTACACGAAACAATTCGGGTTACACAGTTTTGAATATCTAGATCGACGAAAGTTCGAATAAATTCCATCTGTAAATTCATCAACTTCAGCGATGTCTCTGCGATTGCTGAGTACATGCTGCGTCGTCCAGTGTGTGAATAAAATAGTAAAGCATCTTATCTTGAGTGTTGAGAAAATTTTGCGCCCATAAACAACTACCTGGAATTGGGCTTTCGGTATTTCTAGAGTTTACCATTGTTCGGTGCTGGTAACACAATTGTACCAAGTGTCTCATCATTGAACTATAATCCCAACGGGCCTAAAATGAGAGCCAGCGTATAATTGAACAAATAAGTCAATAATTAATCATTATTTAACAACAATTGAGAAAAACTTTACAAATTTTAGAAGTTATGCTTATATCTCAGAAAGGATGTTTACTGTATCTGAGTATACAACAATATTTAAAAATTGTAAAAATATACACATGAAACTGTAAATAGTACTCATTTGTGAAGACAAATATGTGGTAACGACAATGCATATCAAGAAATTGAGCAATCCACAACTGCTGACCAGATGACACATCAAGTTTTTAGTGACATCGTTGAAGAGTGTAAGTCATTAACAAATTTATCCTCTAATCAATTCACACATTGAACAAGAAGATTAAAATGCTTAATAATCAACCGAAGACAGTTGGATGTTCTTTGCTCTTTTCAGCACCTAGAAATGAATCATTGATTACATGAGTATAAATATAAAGTAATAATTATTCAGTGAGTAAATCCGACCAGTTTTAAGAACCATGTTATAGTTTACTCCATAGAAAATATAGTAAAAAACAAATATGATATAATAGTAGCAAAGTTCATGATTCAACGATCATGAACTGTTTATATTTGACAAAGATGAACTTTTCATTCAATCATTGTGAAGTTCTACTGATTATTATTATTATTAATCAATAGATTCTTTACAGCTGCATTTACTGGACTGGAGGTAGGAAACGTACAAAATCCGAATTGCAATACTGAATTTTTTATTGTCTGACAAACATCATAACAAATATTAAATATTTTGCAGCAGAGGGGAAGTATTCCTCGTTCATCCCCAAAAAACTACAGTGCCTTTTTAAATATCGACTACAGCAAATATGTTTCCATTTTTAGAAATGACGGCAAATTCTAACTAAGCATTTAACATAATCTGTTTTGATGTAGTTTATTCATTTTCTTTATCATTCAGAAAATGGATGAGTATTCTATCAAATAGTTAAATGAGCAGATTAATGAACCTAATGTTTCATAAATCATGTCCTGTTCGGAAGAATAAGTTTTATTAAATATCAGTAAAATTATGTCAAAATTTCTGTAAAAAATGTATTATTTGACATCAAGGTAGGAATAACAGTTAGTTCATTTTTCATTAATTTTTTCTGTTAATTTCAATTGTGAAGTGACATTGTAAACAAGTTTTTGAAATTCACTTTTTTTCGGAAAATATTTTTTCGCTCTTGAACTGTGGTGTATAACTTCAAAAACCTTTTATGTAAATTCTACAAATAATGCTGATATATTTGCAACTGTAGATTCGAAAAATATTCTATTGAAATTGTCTTGGTACTTATGATATATTCATAGGTTTGCATAGTCCAAGCGATGTATGAAGTATATGTATGCGGAGTGTGTATCACACGAGGAATTTGCAGTCGTGATACTCTCATATTGAAGGTGTCAAGTGTTGAGCGGTTGACCGAAAGGCAAGCTCGAGGGATGGGGAAACACAAGAGGAGTGAAACTATAGAGGCAGCTCCATAGAACCACGCTGTGCAACATAAACAAAGTGCCTGCACTTGGAAAGTTCGAAGTGTTATGCTTCGTAGCTAAAAAGAATGTCACACAAAAGAAATTTATGGGTTAGGACAGTGTGACTCTCAAGAATCAGGCAGTCGTGAAACTAAAACTGATTGAAGAGTGGTCGGGGTATATCACAAACGTTAGAAACCTATTTCAGACCATTGGACGAAGAGGGAGATTGGAAAATGAAACAAAAGATACGTGGGAGGAGCAAAGCTTATATAAAAGCGGTAGGGAGGATAGAGACCGGGGCTTGGACTTAGGGAACTAGATCTCGACAGCAATGTAGGCTTGAGGCAGCTAGACCGACATCGAAGGCATACTCGTAGGTGTAGGTTCAGGGGTGTGGATGGAATAGGTGAAGTGATTAAAGGGGGAATTAAATTAATCATCACACCGACGAATCATAGCAAAATTTGCACGTGCAATTTAACCGTGTGTGATGGGGGAAGAATTAATTGCGGAATCACAAGGAATGTAATGGAAAATTTAGCGTTCTTGATGTGCTGTAACTGTGAGAATTAAACACCGAAACCCATCATCATCAGCGAATCTCCAGTGTGAGGGCAAGTTATTATTATTATTGTCTATGTGATCGTGGTTAAATTTCGTAAGTTGTCGTGAACGTCCATTGATTTAACTAAATTGTTCCGTATGCACATTCAATTATTCAACTATTAAGTATACTACAATTGATCCATTAATGATGCACTGTTTATTAGGATATCATGCTGTGGTTTATATGCCATAATGTGGTAAATAACTCTCATTTCCCATCCCGTGACGTTTAGATTAACATATATCAAATCTTCTGTGTGTATCATTTACCTTCTCTGTTGTCATTGAAAAGAAGTACCGGGAACACCTTTTACCATATCATGTATTCGGAGGATTAGAGTCCCTCTAGTGCTATACCGTATGTTGTTGCATTTAATTAATTGTGTTAGTTACAAGTATTAATTGCGATGTAACGGTAGGACAGCATGCAGAAAAACCATGCATTGAAACCAAGATGACGTAAATTATGAGAGAGAAAAGAACTCATCAGCATTATATCATGATACAATTAAAAGAAGGCAGAGAATTATTTACCCTTTTTATAAGCATTAAATCGATCTCTAATAAATAAATTAGACTTGTCATTATTCACCACCCATTTAATACGGATCGCCACAAAATCGTGCTTTATTAAAACCAAGCATCAGATATAAATATTGAGGAAATCAAGAGTAAACTGTGGTTGATCATAACTGTAAAGTATAATGAATAAAAACTTCATATGTTTATATACATACTTCGATCTTAAAAATAAGATATAGGGCATGAATAGGGTTTAGAGCTTTCACTAACCGCCATTTTTTCTTGCAGACCCACTGTGAGGCTGGACTACATCTAACCCTGTCTTCTTTGAGACTGACGGCGTGCATGCGGTGTACTGCTTTTATACTAGCAATTTATTTGCGGAACTCTGCAAACCGGAACATGGAAGTAAGTTCTGCAGCAACTAAAACATGGAACTCTGCAAACTGGAACATGGAAGTTCCAGCAGTAAGTTCAGCATGGAACTCTGTAAACCGGAACATGGAAGTAAGCTCTGCAGCAACTAAAACATGGAACTCTGCAAACTGGAACATGGAAGTAAGGCTAACAGCAGCTAAATCGAATCCTGTGACTTAGCGCTATGATGATCATGACGCCTGACGTATCTCAATTTCTTTCGTTTTGACTTTCATATAGCAAGCCTATTTCCCCTGCAAAAAGAGTGACGTTGCTTGCCTTGGTATGTGGAACTCACAAACCTTGACAATATTAATGTCTCACCAAAATTACACACCCCATACTATCAATTATTGTTTGAATACTACTTTACATTTCAAGCTCAAACGTAAAACATCATTAACGGGAATAGCTTAACAACGCTGACATGAATTAAAACATTAATCTGAAATTTTGTTCTTAATAAAGACGAAATTCACATTAGTTGCTCCATTACATCAGTTGCTCCATCACATGAGTTGCCACATCATACCAGCGTCACATCACACCAGCTGCTCCACCACATAAGTTGCCACATCATACCAGTTGCTCCATCAAATCAGTTGCTCCATTAAATTAGTTGCTCCATTAAATCAGTTGCTCCATCACATGGGTTGCCACATCATACCAGTTGCTCCATCAAATCAGTTGCTCCATCAAATCAGTTGCTCCATCACATCAGTTGCTCCATCACATGGGTTGCCACATCATACCAGTTGCTGCATCACATCAGTCGCAAGACATTTGGAGCTCGCATTTATTTATGCAGCATCTATCTCCATGTTGTTAGCAAAACTACTTTACGAATAAGAGAACAAACTTTTAAGCTCATCTACATCCATTCCAAGTTCATTTGAGGCATATGCCATAGTATTATAAATTAATTATTTTTATTCTTTGGCCAAACTTAGGGATCATTTAAACTTTATTTTAAATATATTTATACCTTGTAAACCTCGTAATTGTGTTGAGTTAATGCATATGAGAGCGAACGTTGCAATTCTCAACAACTGAGTGGGTCTTTGTTTTGAAATAACTGTTCGTTTGCCCCACAATAGATGTGACCAGCAGAGGTAATCCGGCAGACAGGCGATCAGGAAGACCACGCTTCAGTGGTCCTGGACTCATCAATTGCTGTTTAGGTTGACAAAAACACTATTGATGTTCCTGCCTGCATTGTAAATTACTGCAGGAAAGACAAAAACAAGATGAGTTCAATTGTTGAGTTCATTTACTTCCTGACATGGGGCTACATAGCCAAATTTTCGAAGCCCCAAATAAACATGACATAGAAGAATAGAATTGTCGAGTTCCTCAGCTAGAGCAGCGCTGAGTAAATATCAGGTTGTAACAGGATTTCTGTCCATTTTTTTGATTTGAAATAAAGTGAAAATCCTGTCAAAAATATATTTATTTAGCCTTCAACATAGTCACCATTTTTATTAATTACATCTTCCCATCTTGCCATAAGCTTTCTGATTCCTTTTTCATAGAATTTAGCCAGTTTGGACTCAAAAAAAGAAACTAGCTTCATTTCTACCTCTTCTATTGAAGTAAGCCTTTGTCCCATTAAATGATGCTGTAAGCTCCTGAAAAGATGAAAATCGGTTGGAGCAAGATCGGGAGAATATGGTGGGTGAAGCATGACTTCCCAGCTAAATTCTTCAATGAGATTTTTGGTTGCTCTTGAAGTGTGGGGTCTGGCATTGTCATGGTGCAGAATTACTCCTTTTCGATTGATCAAAGAAGGCCGTTTTTCCTGTAAAACTGCTTTTAAACGACTTAGCTGCTGACAGTAAACTTCAGGTGTTATTGTTTGATTGTCACCCATTAGTTCAGAATAAACATGTCTCTTCGAATCCCACCATACACACAAAATAATTTTTTTAGGGTGCAGTCCACATCTCGGCTGTGGAATTGACTTTGAACCACGACTTAACCACTGTCTTTTGCGCTTAACATTGTTGTAAAGGATCCACTTCTCGTCGCCAGTTATGATTCGGTCTAAAAAAGGTGCCTGAAGTTCACGGGAACGCAGTGAAACACAACAGGTCACACGCTGTTGCCTATTGATTTCTGACAAATCGTGTGGGACCCATTTCCCAGCCTTTGAGACTTTGCCAAGTCTTTTCATTTCCCAATATATGGTCTATGGCTTACATTAAAGGTTTTGCTCAGTTCTTTAGTAGTGCAGGTTGGATTTTCATCAATGGTAGCTTGCAATTGCTCAGAATTGAGTTGTTTTGAGCATCCTGCTCTCGGTTCGTCATTCAGACTGAAGTCATCCTTTTTGAAACGTGAAAACCATCTTCTGCAAGTCTTTTCATTCACAATATCATTTCCATAAGTGTCTTTGAGTATTTTTGCTGCTGAGCTTGCCGTATTGCCTCTATAAAACTCAAACAGTAAAATATGCCTGATATGCTCTTTACTTGAAGTGTACATTAGGGCTAAAAATAGTTATTAATAACGATAATTATCACACAATCTGAGAGAAGAAATAATATTCTATTAATTGTCATAGATGAGCATACAACATTAACAAGTTAAATTGAAGTAAACGTGCCCTAAACATATAGCTTAAAAATTGGACAGAACTCCTGTTACAACCTGATACATGACAAAAGACTAACGTTTTCACTCAACTCGTATTGCGAACTGCTGTCAAGTTTACAAAAAAAGTAATTAATGCAACATTCGACGCAGGCAATGTTATTCATTGGAACCAATTTACTAAAAAAGTTCATGCTAGAAATTTAACTAGACGTAATTTAGAGGAACATAAGCTCGTTGGTTTTGCTGTTAATAATAGGATTGAACTGAATGTATTTGACTGCCTGTATTGTCTGATTCTGACTTTTTGCTTACTGATTAGTATTCGCCCAGGGCTCACAGTTGAGTGAAAAAGTATTCAACACTTTAAAAAAAGTTATTTGTTGAAAGTCTAATATATTTTGATAATTTCCAAACAAATTGTACTAAAATGATGTTTTTATCATGAGGAATACTGAAATACTCCATAGCGTAATAGAAAGTTTGTGAAAAAATCTCATTCTAAGAAATACAAATTTACTATGCTAACAAATATTCATACATAAAATATACTTAAGTAAAAATGTTATCAGGTATTTAAGCAAAATTTTCAATATATTTGGGAAATGAAAACAATTTAGGATTTCTTTTTCGAACAACGAATCTTCAATCAGATTGCCATATGACATGTGTTCAGTGAAGAGTTGTCAGTTAACCAGTAGACATCCTGCAGCAAAGTGCAGAGCTCAGTATACTTGTAGATCTCTGAGATCGAACAGTAAAAGCCAATATTGATTGTAAAAGCTATTGGGAAATTGCAAAGAAATTTAAATTGCGAGCAGTACAGTATGTTCAATAATTAGAAAATAGAAGAAACATTCCACTGTGAACGACCAAGTTTCTAGCATCCCGAAAAAAATTTCTTTTCGATCAATTAGAAATATAGTCAAAATTATTCCTGAAAAGCTTCAAACCACGCACATAATTAGTAAGATAGCTTTAAGCAGCGGGAACAACTGTTTGCCTTCAGATTGTGAGTAGTGAATTGTGACAACTGGGTTTAAGTTCTTACATGGCTAGGAAGCTTCCTTTTTGTAAAAACGCCACGTGAATGTGCGACTTTCCTTTGCCAAAATAATGTGTCAAAACCAGAAAGCTCCTGGAGCAATATCCTATGGCCTGATGAGACACAAATAAAATCATTCCCAATCATTGGCTTCTTATCGGGAGGAAGAAGCCCGTGCAATTCCGTTCGAAGAAAACTATCCCTAACGTTAAATTTGTAGGGAACAATATAATGTACTGGCAATGCTTTTTGTCTCAAAGTGCGGGTAGTCTTCATGGTATCAAGTGACTCGTGAATGGTGAGATGTATCAGGATATTTTGTTAAAAAATCTTCTTGGATTTGTAGACAAGCTACGTCTAGTACAAAATTAAGAATTCCGGCAGGATAACGAACGCCGACCGCTAAGAAAATGGTTTACAGAGCACAATGTAAGGTGTTACTGTACCCGTTTGAAATTTGTGGAGACAGATCAAGATTAGAGTACACCAAAGACAGCCAAGAAATTGGCATGATTAGGAAAGAGTTTGCACAAAATGCGAGAATATTACTGTAAAATGTACAGAAAACTAGAATCTGACGGGAAAAAATGATTGGATGCAGTTGTATTGCTGAAAAGGTATGCCACAAAGTATTAAATGTATCACTTTTTCTTGTACAGTTGATACTTTCTAGCATAGTTGATTTATATTTTTTGGTATAAACATTTTTCAATTATATTCTATTATATTTTGTAGTATTTTTGTACTCATGATAAAATCATTTCAGTATAACTTGGTTTTGCAATTCTTATTTCAATTCATTAAAATCTGAAAAAATCGAAGTAAGTTGAATACAATTTCCCTTAACTATACCTCAACGTTTTAGTGTAAGTAACCAGAATTCATGGGATTATGCCATCAATAAAACTTAAAGAATTCATATTGCCGTCCATTTTGAATTGTGCTGAAATAACATCATGCTCCATTACTATTCATTTGTTTCATATTTTGTTGTCATACTCAATTGTGGAGTACAATTTAGGTTTTTCTAGTAGACCACAACTGACCGACGCAAAATGAGTGGACTTGGAGTCTGAAGTTAAGTCAGAAACATGGCCTGCCTGAAAGTCTCCTGCTCGACCATTGTTTCTGGACACTCACCGCACTTTCGTTAAATAAAAGACGTTTTTATAATCGGCTACTCAATTCTAACCAGTGGGTAATCAGCTACCTCCTCGCTCTTAATTGCAAGGAGAATCATGGTTTAATATAAATTCAAATATCAACGCATTTACACTACACGATAACTTATTCAGAAGAAATAGTCGAGCTTAGTGCAGCCATATTGTTCTCCACCAGTTGCAATCTCTGCGGGTAAAAACGAGATTCAACACCTCAGGTAATCTTTTTTTTTCTTTTAGTATGTTAAGAAAAAAATATTGAAGAAGGCTACGATGAAAACATCAGATGTTAATATTAGACACTGAAACTTTTCTAGTTTACCACTAATTTCACCTGGCCTGAATGTATCATTAGCAGAGCAGTTGAAGACTGCTTTTCTGCCCAAGTTCCTAGGTTGCGGCTGAAATTACGGCGTAACTGCAGTTAAAGAGCCATTTGATGATGTAGGAAGTGCATTTCTCATAGTTGTTTTCCTCTCTACTTTTAAACTGTGAGTCTGCTGGCAGTTTCTTTCCTTTATATTATTTTATCCTGATTCAGGTTTCATTCACAATCGGCTGGAGCCTTCGTGTCATATCTCAAATTTTCGCTGTTCCATTTACCACATTTATTTAAGGTTCAATTTTAGGTCTTCAGTTGGTGCGATTGACTGAAGTGC
>VCRD01000276.1:188365-207477 GCA_006783055.1 Trinorchestia longiramus
AGAGAAGCGTACTCCACATAGATAGTAAAGAATAGTAGTAGTTTTAAGTTTAGGAAAGAAGGAAATTTTAATTTACAGAGTAAAATTCTGAGTTGAGTCTTTTCAGACCCTCATTATTAGACGAATTCACTCGTATTTAAGTAATTTTAATTTAAAGAGTAGAATTCTGAGTTGAGAGTCTTCAGACCCTCATTATTAGACGAATTCACTCGTATTTAAGTAGTTTTAATTTAAAGTTAGACAACTGTCTAATTTTAAGTTATTTATTTAGAGGTCTGGATAGACCAGTTAAAATGAGTACACATCAGACAATTGGTGCTAGATTGCACAACAAAACAAAATGAAAGAAATTATATTAAAAAAAAACACAAAATATAGGCAGGGGAAAGCAAGGAAGAAGTAGAACGTCACGTCTATCGACGATGGAGCAGGAACAACTTCCACCACAGCACGCAGCCCAACGACTCCGCTTCACACTGCAGCGAAACTTGTAGTCTGAACAAGTGCAATACGGACAATTAGGCGGTTTGGGACCGGATGGAACTTCAGAACGCGACGGCGCTGAGACCCTTTAAAAATAAATGATCCCAATACTAATGCCTCTTCAATAGTAGCCCCCTTCCATCCGACTCTCACTATATAGGTTCTTTTTCTACTTATCCCTAGTTCTCTGTATGAATACAGTAGTACGGAAACTACATTAATCCTATCGAAATTGAAAATTTCGATAATTGCCCTTTCTATTGTCATTGAAAAGAAGTATTGGGAACATCTTTTCCATTTCATGTATTTAGAGGATTAGAGTCCCTCTAGTGCGATAACGTATGTTTGTTGCATTTAGTTAATTGTGTTATTTACAAGTATTAATTCAAATATAATGAAAGGAGGGCATGCAGAAAAACCATCCATTGAAACCAAGATGACGTATATTATGAGAGAGAAAAGAACTCATTACCAATATATCAATGTACAATGAAAAGAAGGCAGGAAAAGCGTTTACCCTTTTCATATAAATTAACCAATCATATAATAACAACAACAAGAATCCATCACAAATATACGTATCGCCACACCGTAACAACTCTAAACCCCAACAGCAATGAAAGGTTTCCCTATACGTACTTTTTTTATGGCAAGTGAGAGGAAAATTTGTGTTTCCCATGTTTCATGGAGGTGTTTTTCTGCAAAGGAACAGCATTTTTTTGTTTATGTTTTGGGAGTGTTTTTAACTTCCAGGAAATTGTGGAACGATGTTGTACATGCCTTTGAATTGACGTACATTATTTGACAAATTTGGGGTAACATATAATTAATATTTTCTGATTTTGTATAAAAGTTAATCGTGTTTTATGCAAGTCAAGACTCCATTGGAGCTAATTTTTGCGGAAAAAGTGCAAAATTCAGCATTTCGAAAATTTAAATTGCAGTATAATTATTAAATTCATGTGAAAGGGTACAAGCCCATTATAATGTCAAATTCCTTGGAGTTGTGGGTCAACAAATTTCAACGTAGTCTAAGAATTCTTTTTGTTTCGTCTGATAAGTTAGTTGTGGCTAAACATTTTTTGCTGCATTTTGATAAATGAGAGGGAAATGAGAATTTGTATCCATTTCGTCTGTGTTGAATTTCGTGTCAGCAGAATAAATACGTTACAAAAATTCGATTGAAAAGTGGCAGGAGAATACAGTATATTAAAGAAGGTGGTGTTTTTGTTGTTGTTGAAAGTAGAGAAGAGAACAAGACTGCACAAGGCCGTGAAGAATTATTTGCCGTTTGAATAATTTCCCAGTTGTACATTCTTCAAGTAGTTTTCACAAATTCAGGGTGATCGACATTCCGGAATAGTTGAATTAGTTAGTTATATACAGTGAAAATGTTTATTGAAGTTTTAATCTCCTGGGTTTTAGGAGGGTTTCAGTCACCAACGACGCATTTGTGACAATATCAGAAGGATTTGAATTTAACAGTGATAGAATTCCGTGTTCAAGTAAACAATAGTAGCAGGATGATCAATGTTTTGGCGACGGTTTCAGAAATGGAGTTCGATATAATTACAATAGAATGATAGGTATTGGTGATCGTGGATGCACGAAAACTAGAATTTTTTATACGTTATACAACGTGAATATGTTCAACGTGTCAACTGCATGAGACAGGTGAATCAGAATGTAAACCCCGTGTGTGATTGAGTATGTAAGATGAGCTGTGATCGAAGTGCACAGCGAAATCACTAATAACAAATGTTAGTTTACGTGTAATACTTAATTATTATGTACTTGCAGACAGGTAAATTCTTGATATGTGTTTGGTTATTTAGAAGTTAGTTGGGAATTGAGTGAGATTTTTTTAAAATATTGTGTTTTGTTTCGTTCACCCATTTTCGTGCTTATTTGTGTGATTTTTGTGACCAATTATTCAACATCGTAAATAGAATATTAGTGCAGAGAAATAATTAAGCAAATCAATAAAAGCAGAATTAAACATGTGTTAGACAGGTATAAGGGCCGTGCAGTAGTCCGTGATAATATTTATGTTGTGTGTTGATTATGCGAGTCTGGGGGTAACTAAACTTAGCAGAAATGCAGAAATTCTTTGCCATTTACTTGCTGATCAGTTGGAGTTTATGAGGAGAAATTTTCGGTTTGAGATGAACTTTATTTCGCATTTGCATAAATATTTCACCACATCAGACCTAATTTTATAGTGGGTTGGAGTTCGAAAGGATGTATGAAAAAATAAGCGGAAGCCTAAACACACTGACCCGCCTGCAAAATAAATTTTGAAGGACAACCGTCCAAGTAACGAAACTTCTGCTGCTAAAAGCTGTTACTTAATGTGTAAAATATGTAACGATTGTCGTTGCTCACCTGAAATATGTAAATGAAGTGTCAGGAATGATTATATCTAGCTAAGGATTATTATGTGTCCGAAGCAGAGACTTTCTGATTATGAACTGACATCGAATATTAATCTCCTATGTGTTATATAGAGTTATAGTCGGGAGTCAACTGAACCTGTTGCAGAAGTCTTCATCCGTATTTCTATACACTCAATGTATGCACTGTGTATTTCTTTCTGTGAATTTCTGTGTTTTTCTGGGTATAATTATCGTTAGCTGTGCAGAAGGACTCTTTTGAATTAAATCGTCAGAAAATATAATATTGTTGTCTTAGGTCGTGAACTCACGAAGTCGAAAGACGAAAGTTTCTCGCAATGTCAGGATATCAACAATGTAACTGTAACTCAAGAATCGTGAAACGAAATTGGTCATTTGGAAAACACGCACTCTTTTCTTTCTGACTGTTCGTAAAACATTCGAGGTTAGGTAATTAATTAATTCCACCCGATCATGAGCTTTGGTCATAAGGCGATGAAATATTTACCATTGCTAATTACATGCTCAAAGTATCAATAAAAGAAGGACAAGATCCCAGCAATGTGAAAAGAAAATACTACAGTTGTAGCTGCGACTAAATAATATTAACCATTGCCAATTGAACGCCCAAGGTATCAATGAAAAAGGATAAGATCCCAGCAAGGTCAAAAGAAAAGAAAATTATATTCAACCATTGCCAATTGAACGCTCAAAGCATCAATAAAAGAAGGATAATATCTCAAAAATGTTAAAAGAAAATATTGTAATATTCAATCATTGTTAATTGAATGTTTAAGTCGTCAATAAAAAAAGGAGTAAATCCCATTAATGTTGAAAAATAACGATGTATGTTAACAATTTTGAAAACGAAACATCACAACCGTGTGCTAACAATATTGACAGTAAATATTAGAATCATGTGTGTCAACAATTTGGAGAAAAAAATTATATCTATTTACTAACAATGACTATGCGTTGCACTGAGACCACAATAACAATGTTCCAAGTGATTTACAATGTGCCTCAAAATCGAGAGAATGGAAGTCAAATGCGTAGTTACAAATTGTGTAAATGTATTTAGTAGCCTTATAAATGTGTTAGACAGAGATGCATAAGGATGTGTATACATGTATCATTGCCAGGTGAAGATAGTAATGTTGTCTTGTTCATGAGTTGCGCAATATGGCAATGTTTCGAATATGTATTAGGTAACGAACAACTTAAAATGTAAGGATTACAAAGTGTGAGGTGCATAAACAAAAGGTATAACGTAGCATTACTGTAAATAAGGAAGGAACAAGTAGTATTAAAAGAAGTGGGAGTGCGATAAAAGATTTTTTCCTTGTTATCTACGATATTATGGGAGAAATTTGATATGTTAGCTTAAATTTCTTTTCTCCAATGGACGGCATGTGTCATGATGATAATGATACATTCATAGGTTTGCATATTCTAGGCGATGTATGAGGTATATGTATTAGGTGTGTGTATCACATGAGGAACAAGGTATCAAGTGTGGAGCGATTAACCGAGAGTTGAGCTCGAGAGCAGGGAAAACATAAACAGTAGAGTTGGAGAAGGGTGCGGTGTTTAGTTTCATGGCTAAAGAAAATGTCACACACAAGGAAATTTATTGGTAGAGACCTTGTGACTCTCAAGAATTACGTAGTCTGTAACTCTCAAGATGATTGAAGAGTGGGCGGGGTATATCACAGCCTTTTAGAAAACTATTTCAGACCATTAGACAAATAAGAAGATTGAAAGATGGAAAATAAACGTAGAAAAGCAAAGCTCATGTAAAAACAGTAGGAAGGATAGATGCGGAGAACTTAGGAACTAGATCTCTGCGACGATGTAAGCTATTGGAACTAGAGCAACATCTAGGTCTAGGACATAGGAGGATTTGGGGACACCGTGATAAGAGGGAAAATTAACGGCATCATGAAGGTGTTATATCGTGGGTGTCAAACATTGTTGCCCATCATCAACAACGAAACTCCAGGGTAAGGGCAAGTTCTATGATAATATTGATATTGTCAATGTAATCGAGTTTAGCGATAGGGTAACTCTTGTAATTTTATGTGAGCGTCCATTGATTCAACTAAATTGTTTCGTGCGCAAACTTAATTAGTCAGCTATGAAGTTTGTAATTGATCTGCAATAGCGCACTGTTTAACTGGACATTATGCGCGGTTCATATGCCAAAATGTGGTAGATGGCTCACATTTCCCATCCCGTGATGTTCAGAATCAAATGTATTAAATATTTTGTGTGTATTATTGCCCTTTCTATTGTCATTGAAAAGAAGTATCGGGAACACCTTTTACCATTTCATGTAATCAGAAGATTAGAGTTCCTCTAGTGCAATTACGTATGTTTGTTACATTTAATCAATTGTGCTATATACAAATATTAATTGAAACATAACGGAATGAAAGCATGCAGAAAAACGATGCGTTGAAACCAAGATGATGTAAATTATGAGAGAAAAAAGATCTCATCACCAATATATCAATGTGCAATGAAAAGTAGGCGGGAAAAGCTTTTACCCTTTTTATATAAATTAACCAATCATAAATTAACAAAAAGAATTCATGCACAAATATGCGTATCGCCACATATGCATATAGACAGAATTTTGTGCAATTTTTATTTTTTATGAAAAAAATATAAGGCTATAACCCTTATGTCTTATCCGAAATTGTTGCTAACATTTTTTTCTTTTTATTTGCACAGGAAGCGATCCGCAGTACATTAGGAAACACGTTAGATCATAGATTTGCGTTTAAAACAATCGGAAATGCAGCCTCTTTCAGTTTACCAAGCCTACTTCATACCAACCAAAGTTTGATATTCAGTAGCAAAAAATCAGAGACACTTGTGCAAAAACTGATCCGTTCTTCGTGATTTACGCAGGAAAATATGCATACAGACAGAGTTTAGGGTAATTTTTTTCAGTTTGCCACTCCTACTTTAAACCATCCAAAGTTGGAGATTCGGTGGCAAAAAATCAAAAACAGCTGTGCAAAAACTGATGCTTTTTTGATGATTCACTCACAAATATTTGCATACAGAGTTCCGTACAATTTTTATTTTATATGAAAAAAACAAATGGACGGTGTTTTCGGGAGCAGTGCATGAATATTTTTATAAAAACGGAGTTTCATGAAGTTTCGTGCAGTTTTGGATTTTGGTGAGAAGTATGAAGGTATAGCTTTACGTTTTTTCGCTATAACAACATAAACATCATTGTCATTTTTTGCACTACAATGATTAAAAGTGCATCTGGAAACACATTAGATCAGAAATTTCTGTACAACACAGTTTAAAACGCTATATTTTCCAGTTTACGTAATTCTACGTCTTACCAACAAAACTTTTAGCAATATATCAACGACAGTTGTGCAAAAACTGATGTTTTTTGCGATATACGCATGAATATTTGTATGTAGATAAAGTTTCATCTACTTTCGCTCAATTTCGAATTTCAGCGTAAAAATATGAGGGTATAGTCTTAAGATCTTTCCAAAAATATCATGAAAAACCCCTTAATTTTCGAAAAAAGTTCAACACTTTTTTGAAATAGGTAAAATTTTGTGAAAAAAATTTTTATAGAAGCTGTTCGAACAGAGAAGCACAAGGCTGTTTGAATTAAAAAGTAAATTTTTCTTAGTTGATACTGTTCGTGGTAGTCAATGGAGGGTAAGGGCCTTGAAGAAATCATTTTACCCACCAGTTTCTCATCGTGAAGTGTACGTCTCTTCCATACAGTTGCTTTAGATTGTAAAGATTAGACAATAATAAACAAACAGTATTCAATGGTTTTTATTTTTTGCAGTTTTTATCATACATATAACAGCTCAAACAAAATCAACAAAAACAATTGCATCAACATCGACACGTTTGAACATTGCGGGGCAACAAAAGATACTCGAGCATTCAGTGAATGAGGCAGTCACCATATTTTTCAACGGGAAACCGAGACTCTTGTCCAAATATTTTTGACTGATCGTTATGCGTACAATACCTGAGCTCCGTAAGCGAATAATAATGTTACCTGCGACGAAATTTTCCTGCATCAAAACTTTCGTTCATTGTCATTCAGTAGCATGAGTTGTATTCAAAGAACACATTAATTCAGCTTTTAATATCTAATGCTATGAGTATAGTTCTGAAAATAAATAACAAATCAGACCTGCCCGATGATTGTCACATTCAAACGTGGAAATTGTTTTTTCCGTTTACTCTTTGATTCTGGCTCTTGAAATTACGCACGCAAGTTTAACTCAAAGCTAAACCAGGCATCCTAGGCACAACTCACAGGTGCTGTTACTTGTCCTTGAGGACGAACTATGAAAACAGCTAATTTTTATCAACTTACATTCACACGCTACAGCCCCAAATTAAGACTCATTTATCCCCAGCTAAAACTTTCAAATTCTTTCCATAATAGAAAAGAGTCGTCATGTGTTTCAGTTTTTCTCTTACGTTAGAACGACAGAAAAACTCGTTGAAATCCTGATGCCACAGCCCATTTTTTGAGAAGCAAGTTCGTTTGTCTGATCAAAATCGCTGCCCACAATCCGAATGGTATCAATCCTGATGATACTTTGTCAGTCTTTAACCGGCCATTTACAAATTCCACGATATCCAAATCACAAGCCTCGAGCCACCCAGGCATTAACCAGGGTGTCACTGGCCATCTGGTTATGAACAATCGTGCTGTCATCCATCTTGTCTCTAACTGACCACTGACTACCGCGTTACTCACCAACAAGCCAGTTACCAACAACACGTTGACTAAACAGCCTATTGCTAAAGAGTCTGTCACAAAATTAGTGATGTCCGTGGTGTCCTTCATGGTGGTCATGGTGACCTTTCTTGTGTCCATAGGCTTTGTGGTGGTCATGGTGGCCCTTGTGACCGTAGTGCTTCTTGTGGCCCTTATCGTGGTGGTGGTGATGACCCTTCTTGTGGTGGCCGTGCTTACCGTGCTTGTCGTGGTGCTTGTGACCCTGCCGCATCGAATAAGAACCATAAATTAGCACTCAAGTTATGTTCATCTGGAGTCATATAACATTAAATAAATATACATGATAGATGAGTAAGGTAGTATGTCTATTTTCAAATTCGTCGATTTCAATTCTTCACTTTTATGTCTTTCACTTTAACTTGCTCCTCGTGAACATCTTTTCAAGTTTAGAAAAAGACGGCAATTCAAATTAAGTGTGTACAGCAAGAACGTTGGGTGAGTGTTTTTTTAGCTTTAATTTGTGGTGCAGTTTTAAAGTGATCTTGTCAGCTTGCACATGTTCAATGTTGAGCTCGAACTAACATCTGTACTTTACTGTCGTGTTGTATAACTTCATAGTAATTGTATGTTGACGTTATTCAAGGAATACCAATACTGCCCTGAAATGAAGAATTACATTGTCTCTCAAATGAATAACTTTCACAAAGCCACTGTTTCCAACGAGGAAATCATAATAAAATTGGATTCAAAATGTCATCATGAAATACCCTTTCTGTTACTAGGTAAAATTATATAAATAATATGTTTTACAATGGATATGAAGTGCTGAAAAATGTATTTCGGTCAGTATGTCATTCATGGTGGCTGAATATTGAATTTTTATCTCATCTTTAGGCACTGATAAATCATGACAGAAACCAATAATTGGTTTCTTTCATGATTTATCAGTGGTAGGTAGAGCTACAACTTGTCATACACTTGTCATACAGTGATGAACTCACACCTCAACTGGGTGAGTTCATCACTGTACTTTGTTCTCATATGTATGTGATGCATCGTATTAACTGCGAAACAATCATAAAATTCGGATTGTCAAAATTAAGATGAGTGTCATTAGACTGTTAGTACTCTTCACAAACTTCAATTAATAAATTACCCATTTTAGCTACTGATGAATATTTACCCTGGTTTTATTACGAGGCTTGAAATTAAAAATTTTACTCGAGTAAAGGTAACAACATATTCTCTGAATATATTCTATTCGAGAGACCGATTTCTTTTTTAGCTCTCACGTCATTATCAGTGAAATTATGTTAAAAAAATGAAATGCAACCAAGAACTTACGTGGAACTTCCCTCCTTTGTGGTGACCTTCCTTGTGGGACTTGTGGTACTTGTGGTGGTGGTCGTAATCCTTGTGGTACTTCTTGAAGTCACTGTCGTCGTAGAATTTCTTCTTGTGTCCATGTTCTTCCTTGTGGTAGACGTTCTTGAAGCCCTGGAGTAAGCATAAATATTAATTCAGAACAATACTTTGAATACAGCATTTCCTACCATATTTACTTTATCATGAGTCCTAATAACTGTACAGGGGTGCAATTTGATAAATAATTAATAAATTATCAATATCTGTGTAAAGAAGATGAAAAAGTTTCCTTATGCTGATGAAATATACAGAAACTATATAGGAAATACATATATTTCCTTCTGCTGATGAAATTAATGAACAAATTATTCAGTTCATTGTGTTGTCTTGTATGTAGGCCTATATCTGATTACAAGGTGCCACGTTTTGCAAAAAAACAAAATCAAACATTTTTTTTATTTAAACCAAAACATTTCCTTGCAGAATTGCTTTATTGTGCAAGTTATATTTTACCTCATATGAAAAAACTATATGGGCACATTGAATTTTATTAAAATGAAAACTGTTCAGCGTAGCATGGAGACATGCTTGTACACAGAAAATGTTTCCTTATGTATGTCAATCATGTCTTCAGTTGAAAAGAACGATATCAAACGTGATCTTCATAGAATTAAAATTATTTTACCACTCAAATTGTTAGAATTTTCTCATACCTTTTGCTTGTGACCCTTGTTGTGATGGCCTTTCTTTCCGTGCTTGTGACCTTTGTGGCCTTTTTTGCCGTGTTTATGATGGCCGTGGTGGTGGTCCTTGTGATGGTGGCCTTTGTAGTGCTTGCCGCCTTTGTCGAAGTGTCCCTGTGACAAACAAGAGCTTTAAATATACAACTGATTTACAAACACTACCACAACACTTGTAGATAGGCAGTGTTTCGGCGAATGGAAATTTATTTACAAATTTACTCTACTCTACCGGTTCTCTTGAACACTTTTATCATACCAACTAATTTGGACTGAACATTTGGATGTGAACTCTCCTATCAGATAAAATACAAAAGAAAACTGTTAACTTAGAAAAAATTTTAAAACGGCTCTGAGTTGTCATAGATTATTTTTCAACGACTAGCGTTACTAAAAACTTTAAAAACAAAGTAGTAAGCATAACTGGAAAATAAATTACATTTAATATAGTTGTATATGAGATAATAAAGATCATAACTTTCTCCTATTCATTCTTCTCCTAGCGATGAGGTTGAATATGCGAAAAAGAGCATGCAGAAGCATTTTTAATTGAAGTGGAGCACAATAAAAATATTTTGTTTTCATAGCTTGTGCATGGTTATGCAGTTCTGAAGACTGCTCTGAAGTAAATGAAAATAATAATTTTCGTCTCCGGAAAAACTCAGTGGTGTACAAAATCCAAACTTTGATGGGGAGGATAATATCCTGTATCCTGCCCCAAAGCTGCCTGATAAGTCCGCTTTGAACTAGACAAAGCCTTCAATATTTAAGAAAGGTCAACTTACCGAGAACAATTTCTTATTCAGTGACGCCCTTCTTGCTTCTCAGAGCTGCCAGGTAATGGATTTCACGTCTAAGTTTTTCCAAGCTCGATTGAAGCTCTCGCCTAACCAGTGACTTCTTCAAATTATGGAGTTATAATATATTTTTTAATTAGGTAACGCAAGCTCGTCTATATTCAATGAAAATATAAAAAATGTGATACATCACTTGACTACTGATTAAGAATATCAATGACTTGATGCTTAAATTTTTGAACAATGAGCATTTTTTAGAAGGACTTAAATATTAGGAGTTTTGTCTGATGTGGGATGTAATTGTCGAGAATAATAAATATTTTTAGGACTGAAAATTTTAGGATAAATTACTTTTTCTAATCAAAATGGCGGAAACTCTTCTTTTTTAGGATATAAAAGTCAAAAAATGGATGTTTTAGGACATACATGGTGCATTCAATGGTAAGACGAGCTTCAAACGCACAGAGCTATGTCTACTTTCTTATGTACCAATGAATATTCATTTCTTTATTTGATACCAATTTAGCTAAGTTAAATCTCCAAACAAGATTTTTGAACAGGGTCGAAGTTAAATTGAAAAAATTACTATTACAAGGAAAGAATTACTGTTACTTTGATAACATTGATTACTGATACCATCAACGGTAACAGTTGGTTCACATACGCAAACTCGAAAATGTTTTCTCGTTGATTTCAAGTGACCAGAGAAAGCAGACTTCCAGTTAGCTAACGCTTAAGAATTAATTTCATTCAGCAAATTTCCTGGTTCTTAATTCATCCTACAAGGACGGTTTCAAAAAACTACATCAGCCATTTTTTAGATTCAATATCATTCTCTCCTAAAAACTTTGTGGGATATGATCCGCATTCATTAAATATGCCACAAGTCAACGTTATTGGAAACCGTTCAGTTTTTGATAAGTGAGCTAGGTGAGCCAATAGCTAACTGTCATTGCTTAATAAATCAATAAGCAAAAATATAAAACCAACCATTCATCCATTACCGACCATATGGATTACGCACCACTAGTTATTACCAACCTTCTTATGGGCTTTTCCATAATGTCCCTTATGGAGCTTCTTATGGCCGTGTTTGGCATGATGTCCTTTATGGCCCTTGTATCCGTGCTTTTTATGGAAACCTTTATGGTGATGGCCGTGATGACCGTCATGGTGGCCACCTGGGTTGCAAAAAACTGAACAGCGTAAAGTTGGGTAGTTTTGTCAGTCTAGGTTCAGAAACACTTGCTAAAGATCTTATTTAGGTTGTGTACAGTTTATTATATAATTCAATTTGAACAAAATTTGGAAACCATATTATTCTAATCGCCAGCTTGGTCGACTGGTGAGCAAATCCGCTTGCGAGCGGAAAGGCCCGGGTTCGAATCCCGCTGCCGCCATGGTTGACGCGGCTAGAATTACGGCATGGGATTTGGGTAACCCAAAATTTATCGTAGTGATTATCCGACCCAAGAATGGGCCAGAAGGTTCGTTCCTATAGCCTCATTCTATTCTATTCTAATCGTATTAAAATTTGGTATTGATATTAGTCAGTTTGTGCAAAGTTTGGTAATGATACTATAGAGTTTGTGTAAAGCTTGATTGTCATGTACAGCCAGACTCTGAAGAATTTGATTTTGTTATTGGTCAATATTATATAGAAATTGGTCATGCTATAAGTGGATTATGACTATAAAAAATGAGTTCTTTTTATCCCTATTTTCATCACCAATAGTTTTATAAGCCTCCAACTACCAAGGCTGACGAATTATTTCTCAGTCACAAACAATTATCAATTAACTGAACCTATACACCAACCAATCATATGCAAAGTGCATCCATGACTCTATTTTAGTGACCTTTATGACGTGACGCAGTCACACACTCGTGACCCACTGCAGTCACACACTCATGACCCACTGCAGCCACACACTCATGACCCACTGCAGCCACACACTCATGACCCACTGCAGCCACACACTCATGACCCGCTGCAGCCACGCAAGACCGCACTCACCAGCAGCAGTGATAAGAGGGGCAGTAGCAACATGAGACACCTGCTGACTGCCTGCGGCGATCATCTCAGGACTCGCCTTCCTAGGCCTGAAGGACCGGAGCTCCTGAGAGTAGGCCTCCGAGCCTCCTTCTGGATGTGCTTCGCTGAGGCACACGGCCGTCACGCAGGCCAGCAACACTGTGATCTGAAGCATCGAACGCGTCCATTCATTACAGTGAGAAATTTTGTTCTGTGTATCACGAGATTCCAAAGCTTCAGGTCTTGAAGTTTCGGGCACGATCCCTACAAACTTGTCGAATTTTTCAAATGTATTACTAAATTCAGTCATAGGCAGCGGACAGTACAGAGCAGTTAAAATACTTGCACTGTTTAATACAGGACAATTGAGTTATGGGCAATGTACAGTACAGAGCAATTGAGTCATAGGCAGTGTACAGTACAGAGCAACTGAGTCATAGGCAGTGTACAGTACAGAGCAAATAAATTATGGTCAATATCCAGTGCATGGCTAGTTTTTCCATCGATGCCATCTTAATTTATTGTGCAGTCAGCAGTTATTTCTGCTAGTTTTAAAGGAACCGACGTTTTCCCCCTTCAGTGCAAAAAATTGAATTCAGTAACTAAACAATGCATAAAGACACAAGATGACACAAGACACAAGATTACATCATCTTCTGCAAGGAATGCACAAGATGATGTAATGCATAAGGGAGTTGAGATATGGGTGAGACATTGACAAATTTATTGTATTTCAGAACAATTTCTTTAAAATTCAAATAGAAATCATCTAATGACATGTGTTATTACATTTTTACTTAATGAAGCAATGGAAACTATGTTATGGCTTTTAGTATCAGACTTGCATTTAGTGTTGCTAATTACTTAGTTACATTTACTTGATGGTATATTCGATAGTTTTACCCATTAAGCAGCCGTCCATTGCCAATGATTCAATAATTGAATTGTCACTTGTTTGAACTCACATTTAACTGAAAACACTAAAATAGTAGCTATTTTAGAAAACATGAGATTTTCAGCAGTTTTACAGAACGTTTCATCACATGGTAGAATGAATACATTTACTCCAACAGTTTCATCAATAACTGTCTTTCATACATAATCGTGTATGAAAACTGGGTTATAAGAAAGCATTTACTCTGCCAAATAATACATACCCTCATGATTGCTCTCATGGTTACAAGACTGATGCTGTTGGGCTGGAGTCAGCCACAAGACTGATTACAGAATGCAGTCTTCCCCTTATATAGCCGTGAGCGCGGGTCTCTTCTTCGCTGCACATGTCAATTGGCGCTCTATTTCACAATCCAGTCTCAAAACAATAGTAAAATACGAGTAAATCTGATTTTTTGCATGGACAAGAGTTTTTCAAGCTACTATGAGCGTCTGAAATAGTAATTGAGCAGTAGAGCTTATGAACATATTTCCCCTCATGTCGCATGGATTACTTAAAGAAAATTCGAAAGACACGTGCTAAATATTTCGGGTTCATGGTTCAAATCGTGTATTTATTCAGTTTAAACACTTCTAATTGAACAGCGTCCAAAATGGTCGATCCTTAAAGTGTGTTTTGTGTTTTTGCTGAATGATGGTTAAGTTCACAGGTCGCTTCTGTAACAAGGCTCAAGCAAACACTTGTAAGTAAACATTCTGCCAGAGATACAAAAATTCTATTTTTGTATTTATTTACCTACTTTTTCCCGTTGGTCCCACTATATTTCCTTCATCTCTGTCCCCGTGTCGTTGCTGTTTACTATTATCTGTTACGACGCAGTACCGCTATGCCATGACACACGAGGTCCCTTACCCAATCTGCCTTAATTCTCTGAGACCAAGTCAGTCTCTTCACAATGACTACTTGAAAGTAATTTCCTTTATAAAATATACGTTTATGGCAAATTATCCTAAACTCATAATTTACTTTGTACACGAGACAAAGCTTCATAACATACGGATTAGTACATTCTGTGGGGGCAAAAAAAAATTAAAGTGTAAGTTAAGCTTGATTCCTATTTGCATAAAATCCTCTGCCTGAATAAATCTCAAGCAGTAAAATTAGTTTTCGTTAAACACCTCACTACTGAACTCGTACAGCGTTCTCCAGTTCTATGTACATTCAGTTAGCATTTTCAGTGACCGTGATATTGCAGGTAAACTCATCAGTTTCCGAAAATCATAGATATATATTTGTGAATGTACTCAAGAACTGAATGCTTTATGAAAAATCACTAAGGAAATTCCAATAACTACTATTGTGGAATTTGGTTTTCCAAAATCATTCCAAAAATTAATAACAGGAGAAAAAATAATATTTGAGGCCACCGTAAGACACAACTTCCATTTGAGATTACTTGTTTAAATTATGATAAAACTCATCGTTACAAGATAACTATTTCATGATTTATGCAGTAATTTATATTATACATTTTTCTGTGAAAAAAGGTGCACATTTGTGAACTTTACTTACGAAATTGATCAAACTATCACAAAACAAACAATAGAGCAATGCATCATCGCCGTAACGTCTTTACAATTTCTGACTCTTCCTTAACAAAAGACTGCTTTTAACTTTGATCTTGAACAGATTCTGATAGATGTAAGCATGTTAACGCATGATGTTCCTAAAAAGTGGTAATTCTTTTAAATCGAGGTTTCTAGTCTAGCGAAGTATTGATTTAAACTGTAGAAAATATTTCTAACGAAATCTGGAATTTTCGAGACAGGAATACTAAAGGAAGACAAACTTTAGATCGCAACAGGGGATACGATTGTAGCAGAGTAGCATTGTAGGAATGGTGGGCACAGATTTTAATCCTATTAAAATTTTAGTTTTACCTCGAGCTCTGTTCATCTGATTGGAATAATTTACACGAAAAAGAAGCATATCTTTTAATAATTATAATGGTATTTCTTACGAATCCAATACACTTGCAGTAAATAAATTGACAAAAAAATATTAGTATTGACGATAAAAATCATTTATTGACGCAAGTAAAATACCCAATGAGGACATGAGCCACAAAGCTGGCATATACACCCAGTTGAGTGGCACAAACTTAAAGTAGAATTCTTTCATTTTATTTTTCCTTTGATTTGTACAGAAAGTGATCAAAAGTGCATTATGAAACACATGAGATCATAGATTCGTGTTTAAAACAATCAGAAATGCAACATCTATCAGTTTACCAAGCCTACTTTTTACCAACCAAAGTTTGATATTCAGTAGCAAAAAATCAGACACTGGTGCAAAAACTGATGCGTTTTTCGTGATTTACGCACGAATATATGCATACAGACAAAGTTTAGTGTAGTTTTTTCAGTTTACCACTCCTACTTTTTACCATCCAGAGTTTGAGAGTCGCAAGAAAAAACTCAAAGACACTTGTGCAAAAACTGAGGCGTTTATCGCGATTTACGCACGAATATATGCATACAGACAGAGTTTAGTGTAGTTTTTTCAGTTTACCACTCCTACTTTTTACCATCCAGAGTTTAAGAGTCGCTAGCAAAAAATGAAAGACACATGTGCAGAGAAGATACTTCGAAAGACATGCATATGGACGGATCTGCATATGGACGGAAATTCGTGTAATAATTTTTATGAAAAAATATAACCCTATACCCTAACGTTTTTTTCGAAAATTGTTGCAAAATTTTTTCCTTTCATTTGTACAGAAAGTGATCAAAAGTCCATTAAGAATCACGTTAGATCATAGACTTGCGTGTAAAACAATCAGAAATACAACATTTTTCAGTTTAATATTCCTACTTTTTACCAACAAAAGTTTGAGATTCAGTAGCAAAAATCAAAAACACTTGTGCAAAAACTGATGCGTTTTTGGTGATTCACTCACAAATATATACATGCCGAGTTCCGTACAATTTTTATTTTACATGAAAAAACGAATAGATGGTGTTTATCGGGAGCTATGCATGAATATTTTTATGTAGACGGAGTTTCATGGAGTTTCGTGCATTTTTGAATTTTTAGTGAGAACTATAAGGGTGTAGCTTTACGTTTTTTCGCTATAACAACATAAACATCATTGTCATTTCTTGCACTACAATGATTAAAAGTGCATTAGGAAATACATTAAATCAGAAATTTCTGTATGTGGTGATAGTAGTGATGTGGTGATAGTAGTGTTAAGGCATAGTGATGTTGAATGATGTGTTAACATGTAAGGATGTATGGGATACATTATACAGGATGTGGGAAGGTGAATATTCGTGTGGGGAATGCGAGCAGTTGGGCCACAGACCCAGTAAAAGCCAACGGTCATCGCGCAGCAAAACCGCAAACGGAAACAAGCAAGACCAAAGTGGAAGGAGGGGCCAAAAGTTAGAAGGCGTATTTCTAGAAAACACCACCGGATTATATAAGCAGGATTCAGGAAACCAACGTGGTCATTACAGCAAGGCAATAAGTGCTAGTGACAGTGCTAGGAGCGACAACGATTCTACAGCGGGGGTCTACAAGCTGGGGGGAGCGAGTGACATCGGGGCGACAACAAGCAAAAGACAGACACATCAGTGGAAGGTGAGATTACTTCTGGCATAGGAAACGAAGATAAACTTAATAGGGCCCCTCTATCAAGTCATAAGCATAATAGGGCAGCTCTATCTAGGCATGCACTTATGGAGGACTTTCTCACATTTTAGGGAGGGACCTACGGGACCTACGGGACCTAAGGGAGCTACGGAATCTACGAAATATACAGAATTTACGGGATCTACGGGATCAGCCAGAATCAGGATCGGGATCAGAATCTAACGGAAGCTGTCGGAATCTATCGGAATATCTACAACCACTACGACTACTACTTCTAGGAGTAATTGGAAACTTGGAAAAGTGCACATAAACTTGGGAACGTTTCACCAGCAATTAATGTGGAGCTGCTCGGGGTTTCAGCATCAACTTGGATTTAATGTCTACGTGATTACTTCAGAATATTGTCAACAGGAATCAAGTGGAAATATTAATACAACTTTAACTGGTTGATGAAACTGCAGTGATCATTATCGTTGATTAAGATTAACAGTGAGGTTAAGTGACAGGATTGAAGTGTTTTTCAGTGAAATTGATCGTGTCCGCGTGTATTTAGGATGTGTTGTTAGATAGAGCAGTGTTTCAACTCAGCAACCACTCGGAGTTGTGTGTTAAATAATTATTGTGAGTGGAATTGATCGATTTGATTCTACTTTGATTCATAACAAATCTATGTGTTTTCTGTGTGTTTTCCAGTAAATGTTAAGCTTATTAATCGTGTTTATACCCTTCTTGTGTTGGCCTCACTAATGCATAACATAGTATTCATGTCAGGGGGCTTGGATTCCTCCAATTTGCGACGTCTCTCTCTCGTTATATAAAATTAATTGCATTCAATTAACGTAAAATGTGTATGTGATGCATTCATCTTGGGAGAATTCAATTAACGCACGTGATTATTATGAATTTATCCTGTGACATGTAGAGAGAGAGCACGTATCGCCACATGTACAACACAGTTTAAAACGCTACATATTCCAGTTTACGTAATTCTACTTCTTACCAACAAAATTTTTAGCAATAAATCAACGACAGTTGTGCAAAAACTGATGTTTTTTGCGATATACGCATGAATATTTGTATGCAGATAAAGTTTCATCTCGCTTCGTGCAATTTAGAATTTCAGTTTAAAAATATGAGGGTATAGTCTTAAGATCTTTCCAAAAATATCATGAAAACCCCGTAATTTTCGAAAAAAGTTCAACACTTTTTTGAAAAAAGTAAAATTTTGTAAAAATATTCGAAGAAGCTGTTCGAACAAAAAAGCGTAAGGCTGTTTGAATTAAAAAGCAAATTGTTCGGAGTTGATCCTGTTCGTGGCAGTCAATGGAGGGTAAGGGCCTTGAAGAGATCATTTTACCCACCAGTTTCTAATCATGAAGTGTACGTCTCTTCCATACAGTTGCTTTAGTTTAAAACAATTAGATAATAATAAACAAACAGTATTCAATGGTTTTTATTTTTGGCAGTTTTTATCATACATATAACAGCTCAAACAAAATCAACAAAAACAATTACATCAACATCGACACGTTCGAACATTGCCGGGCAACAAAAGATACTCGAGCATTCAGTGAATGAGGCAGTCACCATATTTTTCAACGGGAAACCGAGACTCTTGTCCAAATATTTTTGACTGATCGTTATGCGTACAATAACTGAGCTCCGTAAGCGAATAATAATGTTACCTGCGATGAAATTTTCCTGCATCAAAACTTTCGTTCATTGTCATTCCGTAGCATGAGTTGTATTCAAAGAACACATTAATTCAGCTTTGAATATCTAATGCTATGAGTATAGTTCTGAAAATATATAACAAATCAGACCTGCCCGATGATTGTCACATTCAAACATGGAAATTGTTTTTTCCGTTTACTCTTTGATTCTGGCTCTTGAAATTACGCACGCAAGTTTAACTCAAAGCTAAGCCAGGCATCCTAGGCACCACTCACAGGTGCTGTTACTTGTCCTTGAGGAAGAACTATGAAAACAGCTAA